>JAVLUX010000003.1:50153333-50380833 GCA_032164185.1 Moxostoma hubbsi
ACATATGTAAGTTACTGTTATATTTAAATATGTTTGAAAACATAAATGCTTTTAGATGGTTTCAGTTGTGAGTTCATGTCTGCAATACTAATAAAAGACTATTAAAGACTTTAAATTCAGTCAACGGACAGAGGCCTCATGGAAAAATAGATGTTGATGCCCTTCAAGTTAAGTTCAGTTTTATTCATATAGCACATTTTACAATACAAAAATAGTTCCAAAGCAGCTTTACAGAAAATTTAGAAAACAGATTTATATTACAGGCTTGAATGTATGTCATCATATTATTATCATTCATTATTATTATCATAAACAAATTTGTTTGGAGTTCATTTATTTTTACTGTTTACCCTACTTTGTGGTCGTGAATTGCAACAGTTTCATCAAACACCAGTGCCGTTGGAACTATGAATGAATGGGAGAATAAGGCACTGAAACAGACAACCTGCTTGTCTCTGTGCACCCATACTAAATCATTGCTTCAACTTTAATCACATCAAAACTGCTTTTTGTTTCATCTTGGGAAATAACATAAAAAAAATTTAAAAAATTATATATATATATATATATATATATATATATATATATATATATTAAATATCATCCAGCCTGCATCATCCAGTCACTGCCAACCATGTTAAAATAAAATTATATATTATAAATTCTGAATCTATGTGCTGATTACCATTGTCCCATGTTTGCCAAACATGTTGGTTTGAATACACTTAACTGCATCGAGAGCTATAGGATGCTCTCTTGCTCCCTATTTAGTGAATGACTTAAGGGGAGGTTGAGTGGAAGCGACCTTAGTGTGCGTACATGTCAAGTTTTCACATTTGTACAGAGATGATTTGACCTCTAAAGAACTCAATTGTGCTGTCACTAAAATGACTAAAACAGCAATTGCGAGTGGAGTGGCCAATGGGGTGCCCTGTCTGTCTGCACTGGTCTCAGTTATGAATGATATTGTATCGCACATGCAATACAACCTTTCGTGTGCGAGTAAGTTAATTCTTCTGCCTTTGCTCATGCAAACTCCTTTTAATTTTGTCAATCGTGGGGCAGGCTCTTGCCATTTTGTTTGTAACCTCAAATATCATTGTTTATTATCTTTTTTCCAGAAATCATTTTGTTTGGCTCCCTGTTACTACAAAGAACCATAAACTCACCTGTGCTTTGTGAGAGATGTGGCTTCATCAAGGGAACCTCTGCATGTTAGTCATTATTACTTTATTTGTTGCTAATAATAGGGATATGTAAAGAAGTTCACCCTCACGGGCAAGGAAGAGGCGAGAAACCGGCTTAACATACAAACTAAAGGTTTAATGGTAAACTCAAAAGACAAACACATAAGACGACGGACATGTCCGTAAGGATCTCTCTCTCTCGCACCGCCCTCTGCAGTCGGCATTTATCCCTCTCGGTGGCTTGATTAGCCTAATACGGACCGGGCGTGTTGAGTCATGACATGGCCCTGCCCTCCACCGTGCCACATTATGATTTAATGTATACTGTGTACTGTGTATCTTTGGAAGACACTTTAAGCAGCTAGCTGTTGCATTATTGTGATGTTACTATATACAGTAGAAATTAAAGTACTGCCATGTATTTATAAATAATATATAATCTGACTTTTGTCATTGCAGATGTAAGACACTTTATACTTATTTGAAAAGTTGTGAGCCCAGGCAAATATATCATAGCCTTATTAACAGGATTTTGCTGTCTACATTTGTGACTTTAAACCACTGATTTCAAAGTTGCTATTTGGGGACTATCTTTAATTTGCATAATGTATGTCACGTTAGATAAAAAAGTAAATTACTTGTACAAATAAATAAGCATGCAATATACAAATTTTAGAGAAAGCATTTTTTTTTTTGTTATCAGCCTTGATATTGGTATCTTGTCATTATGCATGGTTGAATGTGATTTATATGCTTTCCATCCCTTGTACAAGGGTTCCTACTTACACATCACCACAGCTATGCTTTAAGGCCTGAATTGTGCTTAAACTGTAAATAATAGCTGTAGTATACTGCACCAAAATTTTACATTTTTTATTTTTAATCTTACTGATAAAAATAAAAATCTGCTATGAAAATAGCATGTTGAAAATAACATTTAAAATATATTATTCCAAGGTCTGTGGCCTTCTCACAGCATGCCATGATCAGGGCTGGACTGGGAAGTGAAATCGGCCCAGGATGTTACAACTGGCCCAAAAATTGTTGGGGGGTGGGGGGGTTCGCTGTCCTTTTCTGCCCGTTTCGCGGCCGACCCACCGGCCGGCTTGGTTCTCCCGATTGGTAGTCCACCCCAGTGTGTCGGCCAACTGGGAAAATGCCTGGTATGCCAGATAACCAGTACAGCCCTGGCCATGACACTAGATAAAAATGGTGAAGTAATGCCAGAGCTTTATTCCAAGACACTTGACCTGAGTAATTGCAGATCTCTTTTTAATATTTTTGGAAGATATTTGGCCCACTCAGTGTTTTATGACTGGAGCAAGCAGATGATCACAAAAAACGAATAATGTTAAATAAATTTATAAATAACCAGCAGTCTATGTTCTCTGCACACACCTACCCTGTTGACCAGCCATTCTGTCTTTGTAATAACCAATCAAATTTGAGGATATACACAAAAAAATAAAAGCCCACCCCTCGACTGACAAAATTAAAAGATTTTCGCACGAGCAAAGGCAGAAGAATGGTCTTGCTTACTCGGCAGAGTTTTCCTAGCGTGCAAGTGGTTGTATTGCATGCACAGGAGATATTGTGCACGCAAGGGTGTAAAACGAGCGTCCGGGTTATTCCTGTTTCATCGCACAGCAATTAACTACCATGCATGAGTGTCAATAATGCGCGCAAAGGTTTAAAATACACACGCAAGTTCTACTTGTTTTCTCACGTGGCTTCAATTTATTGCACATAAGAGCGTCAAAAATGCACACGGATTTGCAACCATAGAAGTGCACAGTATTTTCATCCTAACTACATATAAAGCCTCTGAAAGCAAAATTTTTCAGATTTTGGGTGAACCCATTGATTCTCAATGTGATAATGCACAGTATATATAGGATTTCTTAGGAAAAAATGTGCTAAAGTACACATTAGTGTACATTGTGCTTCACAGACTGTGTACGTTGTGCTTTAATTACAAAACGTAATTAGCTTTCTTACCAGATATAGTTTTGTTGGTGTTTCTCTTAAAGACAAAAGCTGCTGTGGCCGGCATCATGTTGTTTTGTCACATGGCTCCATTCGTCGAAAGTTTAACCCTTTACTGACAGTGCAGAGTTTCCTGAACTAAGATCAGTCTGTATATTAGAGTCTCATAAACAAAACAAGCCTATCTCCAAAGTCTATTTTTAAAAACAGGGCGTAGTTTTATTCATAATAGCCAAGCAGTGCAGTCAGATTTTATGTCGTCTTGAATGGAGGAGCCTTAATTTTACTCTGTATGCTTCCAGCTATTTTACAGAGAAAAAAAGCTTGCAGGAACCACATTTTTTGTTAGATCATCTTTAAATTTTAAACATAACTTCTTTAGATTTGTGAGAACATCGTATTTCTGGGTTATCTTGGTACTTTTTTTATAGTTTTTTTAGATTATAAAAACATGTTCAGCACAAAATATTTCCATTACTATAAATTTCAGCTACTCTAACTTTAAAAATAACAACATATATTAATTCTGAAACTTGGGAAATAAAGCCCAAAGTGTCTTCTTTCAAAAGATACTACAACTGTGTCCATTCTCCAAAAGGGTCCTGTAAATACAACCATTTAAGTTCAGGTATGTCATTTTCATGGTTTGTGCTCAAAAAGGGGGTGCGTATCAACAGGTTAAACTAAGCTCAATTGAACCACTGTGGCAATAAGGCTAAAAACTCAAAGGAAATGAAGCAACTGGTCTGACCACATGTGTCCATCAAAGAGAAGCCATCTTGTTCCTGAGCAAGATGTAACTGTTATGTGAAGTCTGGGACTCATACTCATCTCTACAATATTTCTTCATAAAAAAAATTCTTATTGTTCTTTTAAAAGAGCCGTTTTTGTTGCCTCACTCCCTTTTTACACCAAAGTAATGCTCTCTTTTTTTGTGTGTCCTATTTGCTCTCTCTCTGTTGTGTTCCTCTCAATCTAATATTGCAGGCAAATGCTTGGGAGCCCGAGAGATCAGCAGAGGGTCTGTAAAATAAAAGCCTTAATGAATCGTCTAGACTGATGCAATGCTTAGCGCCAACAACCACATCTGTACTCTTTAAGGTAATACTCATTATGAGCAAGATACAAATGCAAAAATATTACATATCTCTATGTTTAAGAGTCTGGTTACACTTGGGATTTTTTTCTGTTTTGATCTTTAGCCCTTTGATTTAGAGTGGATTAACACTAGAGGTTCAAATGGATATATTTCTGAAAAACAAACAACTGTTTCATTATTTAGTCACAGAACATATTATATGAGTATTGTTATTTAACATCTAATTACTTAGATGCTGATTCTGTAATTCCATCAGGGTCACGGCTGTGAGTCAAGCTTTTTGCTCTTTGCCCCTTGTGGGAAAGCAATCACAAAATAATTAGTAATTAATGTGTATACTTACTGTGCTCTAGCCCAATGAGGGGTGGCTTTCAGAGGAGAGCACAACTACGCTCCCCATTATAAATTACCATCGTGTTGATTGATGTCTCCTCATAAGTTCTGTCATTGATGTTTGTTTTTTATTTCCTTTCTTATTTATTTCATTACTTTAAGCGCATATATGGGTTTAATGGGTTTAATGGAAGTTTGCAGGAACAGGTGAATGGGCTAATTTGTCATTAGCAAAAAGTTTCAGGTCCCAAATGACAAGTGCTTTACAAGGTTATAATTTGACTAAAGTGCCTGCGAGTGATAGGAGAGACAACTAGCATGATTAACTTGTCTCAGGGTGTTCTATGGACCAAATGGAATGGAACTTCATCATGCATGTTGATACATATTTGCTTATCAATATATAGCACCTAACAGGTTACCTATGTGCTTTACTGTAAAAATATGGGTAAATTCTTCTTAAATTCTGTTATCAAATTTTTCTGTAGGACTGCGGATAAAAAATATAGATTTTCCGATTAATCACAGTCTTCATTTGAACAATCATGATATCAATTCTTATAATCCAAAGATCAATCTATTACTTGAGGAATCAAAATTGGATTTGAATTTGAGTGCTTCTGAATCGAAACCAAATCAAATAAAGAAATAAGCGTCACATACAGCCCTAATTTTCTGTCTTTCATAGGATACAAAAGGGAATATTTTGCAGAATGTCCAAACTGATAATTTCCATACAATAAAATTGTATGGTGATTCACACTGCTGTGCTCCAAAAAACACATAAAATGTGTGAATGATGGATTCTTGCGCTATATTCCAAATGTTCTGGATTCAAAAATTTGCCTTACGAGAGGGCCTCAAATCTCATTAGTGTTTGAATGTTTGGAGTTGAACACAGGTGCAAATGTGAGAGTTATGAGGGGAAGCTTTTTTTTTTTTTTTTGGTCTGTTCCAGCAATCGTATGGGTCAGAAGACTTAGAATATACAATAAAAAACTAAGATATATGGGCCACTGTTATGATGCTTCATGATCCTTTTTGGAGCTCTGTGTTTTTAACCATCCATTTTTACTGTATGAAAATAAAATGAAAAACAGAAAATAAATATGGGTTTGGACTGACAAAAGCCACAGTAAATGATGACAGAATTTTTACTTTTGGGTGAACTAACCCTTTAAGGTGTGATGTTGATGTGACTGGACAAGCTTTATATTAAACTTAGTGTTTTTCAAAAGCTGCATGCTTATCCTCAAAAGTATTACCAACATTTTTTCTTTTGTGTCAGGTAGAGTAGCCTTGAGCCCCCAACACTAATCACTGTCAGTGTCCACCCTTCATCTACTGAAGTGCTGGGGTTCTGTTATACACTGAGCAGCCTTTCTCTCACTGAGGGACTGGGAGTGAATTCTGGCAGACTGGTGAATGTGATTTGCGCTGAGAGGCCCTCATGTATGACTCCCATCTGATCGATAAACAGCTGAAGCCTGCTTTCTCTCTCCTGACCTCTCTTATTCCTCTCTGTCAGCCATCCCTGCCACGCTAAACTTTTAGACTTATACAGTCAAAGTTCCTGTATGAAATTTACTCAGATTTTGATCAGAAACAAATGCTAAAAGTGCAGTCTGGTACATTTAATCTGGTACATTCATTCAAGATACATTTCTCTATACAGTGTACTTTAAGTAGCCTACATATTGTATTCCAAGTCTGTTATGCATTTTGAATGAGCATGCTTGTAGCATGGAGTATCACAATGCTAAACTAATCGCAATACAGGCAGTTGTGGGGGGAAAGGCAATCATAAAACCAAGGCATATATCTTTTCATTTTACTTAGTTTCATTTATTGTAACTATACTTTGACATCTATCACTTTATAATGGAACTGATTAGGTTATTATTCAAAAAACGAAGCTCTTTGTTTTCCACCTGTCACGATGTGACCAACTTTTTTTTTTTGTCCTGTGAGCATGATTAACATGAGCCAGAGCAATCTTTTTACGTAATCAATAATAGATCTATCTATCTAATAATAAATAAATCAACTGCACACTTGATACTCATTCTGCTCTTCGTTTTATTGAATTAGTCCTATAATAAGCTTCCTGTGTGTTTCACAAAGTGCAAAATAGAGAAAGATTTATGAAATTATCTGACACATTTTTTTTCTGGGCACAATCAAGTCATAATTATGATTTCTGAATTCTGAAGTAGGATCTCCCCAGGAGGACTTGGAAGTGGCATGAGCATTGAACTCCTGAGACAGCTGAATGAAAATGTCTCATTTGTATATGGTGGGTCACTATATGCTGGGTGAGTGATGAGCCGTACAGAGATGGCCTCATGAATTTTAATCGATTCAGTGTAGTCACATTTGAGACATGAGGTCACAATGCTTTCACACACGCACATTGATGAATAAGTTATCTCAATAAAATATCAGAATACCATCGGCTGTTCAATGCTTATGAAGGAATTTGCATCATGCACACTTTGTGCGAGACATAGCAGCATGCGAAAAACCAAAGCTGTACTTTGGCCTTAAAGGAATAGGTTACCCAAAATCCTCTCATCATTTTCTCACCCTTATGCCATCTCATACTCGTATAATTTTTTTTATTATTTGTGGATCACAAACCATAAGATATTTTGAAGAATATTTGAGGTGATTATGTTCATACAATGTCAATTGGGTCCAAAACTTTCAAGCTCTAAAAAGAATACAACATAAAAGTAATGACAACATAAAAGAAAGGCAACATTAAAGTAATGCTGTACATATGAGCATAAGTGCTTTAATACATGTTTATCCACAGTTTTCCTGAGCAACCACTGGGCAGCACCATGATGATTCTAATTGCCTGTTTGCTGTTTCTTATCTCGAGACACAATGTAAAACTAAACGAAACGATTGACCCAAATGGAGAACAACAACCATTTAAGTTTTATATGGAGTAAAAATGTATTTCACGCTCAACTTGTGCAATTGTTGGCTGTCATAACAACTCAAAGTAGTTAATGATATCTACATAACTAACCTCGGACTATCGGTTCATGTTAATTACATACTCAGATGAGGACTGTAGAAAAAAGAAAAAAAAAAAGGAAAAACATCACCTTGAATCTGTAAAAGTATCACCACTATAGAGCCACATGTTTTTTTGACTATTTTTACAAGTGTAATACTTTACCCGCTAAGAATATATGCTGATGAGTCATCGGGTTGAGTTTTTTAGGTGGAAAACTTAAAAATGTAACGTGGTTGCCAAAAGGTTGATGTAACCATGAACAAGAAATAAACATGCAACATCTCATTGATGTACAATGATACCGGGATTGAGGGTCTGGCAACCACATGCAGCAACAAAGCATCGCCATCTTGAAGCCTGTACTGTGTTACAATTGGGCAGGATGACATGATTTATAGTGAATAAGAATTAAAATTTTGATTTATGTCTTACCCATAGTGCTCATATCGCTTCTGATGTCTATTAAACCACTACAGTCGTATAGATTACTTTTATGCTGCCTTTATGTCCTTTTTGGAGCTTGAAAGTTTTGGAAACCATTAACTCACACTGTATGGACAAAAACATCTCATACATTCTTCAAAATATCTTTGTTTGTGTTCCGCAGAAGAAATGAAGTCATACACATTTGGGACGGCATAAGGGTGAGGATGGGAGATGTTTCAGCCTGATCTCATGAAATGTATGCGACAAAGGCAAAATTTTGCAAATGAAAATTGAGTGCTTTATTATGTTTGGCTGCAGTTTCCCAGTAAATTGTACAATGGGGGCACCACAATTTTGTGAAATAATAATGTATTCAGACTTTAAGGGGAATTTAAGGGGAATATAAGATGGAAGTTTTAATGAGAAAAACATACCTTCCTAACCTAAACCTAACCAATAGTGTCTTAAAAGATAAATGAGAGGTGAAAAAAAAACATACATCCTTACCCATAACCTACACATAAACCTAACTGATAGTGTTTTAAAAGCAAATTCGACATAAAAAGCACATTTACTGAAGCAACCAATAATTTTGTGTTACTTCTATGACACTTTTGCTTCACTTTCAGTTCAAGCTTCCACGGCTTGCCTCAAAGCTTGGCATCCAAAGTCCAACACTCTTTCAGATAAGCTAATGTGGAAGTTAATCACATTGGAATAAGTATATAAATGTAGGTGGGTTGTAATATTGTTTTGCAAATGATATGTTAAAGTGTTTTGATATAAATATAAGTAATAGTGCAAAAACAAGTCTTTATATAGTCATAAAGTGATTTGTGTGAAAGTGAATAAAACGCACAGTTCTTGTAGAGCATATAGTGTTAATTTAATTCTAAGGTGATTTACATGCAATGCCTTAGAATTTGGTTAAAATTAGATATCTTAGAATGTAGCATAATTAAGCTTCCATGTTGTGAGTGTGCCTATGGTGCCTTAAGTTTTGGACCAGAACTCTCGTGTGGCATGTAATTTGGAGATCCTTAAATTTGCAAATCACCTCTCTCAAAGTAATTGTGGGTAATTTAAGGAAACATGCCAATCAATCAAAGTGGGTGTATTTTTAGGTGGAAGTCCCACTGAAGAACAGGGGGTCTCTCTCTCCTCCTCTCTGTCTCTCGCTCTATTTGTCTACAGTAGCTCCCTCTCCTTTGGCAGCTCCTCATTTATATTCACGTTTCTCAGTAGGATGCAATGGCTCCTTGTGGATGTCACTCCATGCCACTTTAATAGATGAATATATCTGGAATGAGCTATGGTGCTAAAGCACTCAAACAGATGTAGAGCCGGCATTTTAATTTCCTCACACAGACATACAGATTTGCACACCTCGCACACATACATCACATGCAGAAATACGTGCTCTACACATTAGAGATATGGATGCAAACAGACTTATTGCAGTAAAGCATACATCTACAGCTTGTCATACAAGGAAATACCTGCTTTCCTTTTATCTTTTAAACCACAGACACATTGCCAGCTTTTCTAGAGCTGATATTTCTGCAAACATTTGTCATTTATGTGATCTTTCCTATCTTAGTGTCTGTGTCACAAATAGAGCAGGGCCCTCCATATTATACAGTATGCACTGCTTTCTGATGTCTGAATATTTAGGGTTATGTTTAGGTATGGGTTAAAATAGAGATTGTCCTATGCATTCCGATCTTCATTTGAATGATCATTGAACTTGAATATTGATTCTTAAAAGATTAAGTGAGTGTTCTACGTATCAATGTACATACTTGTTAATAGTACAAATTATGCAAGTAAACAATACAAATTTCACAAACATATCTATGCCACATAAAATATGCAATTACAAGACATTAATTGATTGAATAGACTGAAATTGAAAAACTTTCAAAAGCTAAAATATGACCAATTTGATGAAAAACTAATGATAAAATATAATTTGTAAAATTAATATTTTTGAATAGACCAAGAAGTGTTGCCTAGACTGTTAATTCATAATTAAGAGCATTAGCTGAGAGATAATGTTGGATTTCATATTTCATACTTCCATCACAGACAGCATTAAATGTGTATACTGTCTATTCTAAATAGTATGTGAGATTACAGTTATTTCCCATATCATAGAATGTTTAATACAAAATTTAATAAAATTAGAATGCCAAAGATGAATGCCAACAGCAGAAGCTGAGGAGTTTGTGACTGCTCTCTATCAACTTTTCAAGTTGTAGAAAAATGATGAGGAAGGCAAGGCTGAAGCTCCTATACTGCAGTTTCTAAATGTATGAAGAGCATTAAGTTCAAAAAATGTGTACATTTTAAGATAATGAATTCAACTAGATGCTAATGTTTATCTGCAAAACGCAAAAAGTATGCGGCAAGCAGGTCTGCGGATATCAAGATGCAATCTTGCAGTACAGTATATCTAATAGCTGGGGTATTGTTTTTTAGGCATACTGATAAAATCAGTATTTGTGTAAAAGACTCAGCCACATGCATACATGTAAATGTCCCTGGCAAAGTTAACTTATACATTTACTGGATGAAGTAGCTGTATGCAAATTGAGACCCAGAGATAGATTAATTCAAAAGGGCTTTGAGTGTAACTGAGATGCCCTCTCTTTGGTGAACAGCCTCTAAAAATTGTCTGTTCACTATTGGAGTACAGGACTATGTATTCCATGATGACACATCTTAATGACCAGGTTCACTCATGAGAGACATCTCGAAAGCTTAACTTAATCCTGAGGATAAATTAATATTCCACACACCTGTGTAATTATCAGAACAGTAAAAATGCAAATATAACAGACAGGCAAACTACATCTCTTCAATTCAACCCATATCATCAAAAAGCAAAGCAACCATCCAAAGTCTTGGAGCATGAGTTTGAAGAAAAATTTAGAGAAATGGACATGAACAAGTCCCTTTCTCACAAAATACTCCCAATGGTGTTGTAAAAAAAATGGAGCACAAAGAAAAAAACAAAACCTCTCTCTATCCATTGACCAGCCAAAGGCACACAACTATTTTTCCCTCTCCCCTGAACCCAATCATTTTAGAATTGATTTTCATGGCTGAGGGAGAAATAATGGGAATTCTTCTAATGTAGAAAATGTATGTGTTCCTTTTGGTTAACCAATACAAACCATATTTCAGTCTTGTCAGAGAGGCTAGAGAAGAAATCTTTCATTCAAAGCCAGGGCTTTTTCCCCCCTTTGTTACAGTATGAGACGATAACTCATCATTGTCCCAAATCAATCATATAATTTAAAATCTTCAACCAGGAAAGGTCCCTGTGTTCTTACAGATGCCCAAACTTCATATGTAGGTCCTCATACAAACAATCTCACTGACATGGAGACAAGACGTCAGTATCTATCCTTAAAAGTACTGTGGCAGTACAATGGTTCAGTGATGGAATCAGATGGTAATACAATGGTACTTTAATATAGCATGGTATTATATGATCATTGTATTCATGTACTATGGCATTTGCAAAATATGCAAGGTAAATAATACCATAGTACTACAATGGGGAATGTTCAAAAAACATAGTATTACCATGGTAGTATTACCATCTCCAAACAAAAACAGGCACATTACCATGTACAGAAGAACATTGTAATACTGTGGTACTTTTCGTTACTATTATTAGTACAGTGGATGTACAAGATAGACAGGCTGCTTCTTCTGTATGCTTTGAAATTCAGAATTTTTTTCTCTCTAAAAATATTTTTTTTTTCTCATTAAGAGGTAACACATGAAGAGAGGAAAAAAAAATGTTTTCCTCAGCAGAAGGAAAGGGTGCTAGGTGCAAGCGATCCACCCGGTCAGTTTGTCAGCAGTCTTAGGATCACATGAGTGTCTGCCGGACCGAACTCCAGGCAAGTGTCGCTGACAGAGAACGATTGCAGGTCCCCTTCCCTCTTGATGGAGGTGAGCGCGATCAGGAGGGCCATCTTCAGGGAGAGGGCCCTGAGTTCGACTGATTCTAAAAGCTCGAAGGGGGGTCCCAGGAGGGGAACAGGCTTGTACGGGAGGGATTTAACCTCCAGGCGCCTTTTAGGAACCTGATAATTAAGTCGTGCTTACCCAAAGACTCGCCGTCTTGCGGAGGACGCCATATACCCCAGGAGCCTCTGGATATGTTTTAAAGGGTCTGCTGCGCCCGGCCTGAAGGCGGCGAGGCATTTCAACACTGACTGTGCGCGTTCATTGGTGAGGCACGCTGACATTGAGACTGAGTCTAACTCCATGCCGAGAAAAGAGATGCTCTGAACTGGGCGAGCTTGCTCTTTTCCCAGTTGACCTGAAGCCCTAAACGGGGGTGCATAGTAACACTCGGGTGTGGGTCAGGATGAGCCAGTCGTCGAGGTAGTTGAGTATGCGTATGCCTGCTTCCCGAAGCGGGGCAAGGGCTTCCTCTGCGACCTTCGTAAAGACGCAAGGGGACAGGGACAAGCCGAAGGGTAGGACCTTGTACTGATATGCCTGGCCGTCGAACGCGAACCGTAGGAAGGGTCGATGTCGAGGCAATATAGAGAAGTGAATGTACGCGTCCTTCAGGTCTACCGCTGTGAACCAATCTAGATGCCGGGCGCAAGTTAAAATTTGTTTTTATGTGAGCATTTTGAACGGGAGTTTGTGCAAGACCCGGTTGAAAACTTGCAAGTCCAAGATCGGTCGTAAGCCGCCGCCTTTGGGTACGATGAAGTAAGGGCTGTAGAAACCCTTCTTCATCTCAGTTGGAGGGACAGGCTCTATCGCGTCTTTGAGTAAGAGAGTCGCGATTTCCGCACGCAGGGATTTGGCATGTTCATACTGTTACCGTACTGTGATAAAGCGGACACCCCGAGGGGTGGGGGGGGGGGGTACTGGCAAATTGATTGATCCAATTGATCAGGTAACATGGGTGGGTCCCGAGGCTGTGGTGCTGAGAGAAGACTCGAAGCACTTACTTACCTAGCAGGGTGTGGGTTAGTGACTGAGGAGGAGGTCCCATGGAGGCGTCCTCTGGACATGTCAGAACCGACCGGCTGGGGAACAGTCATGGGGCTGAAGGCGAGAGGTCTGCGTCCAGCTTGCCGGGACTGTTGAGGTGTGGCGGCAGAGTGCTGTGAGAATGAAATTTGCGGGCCAGTTGACCCAGAGACAAAGGAAATAGCTCTTTTAATGAGAATGTGTGTACCGGCAAATGAAATAAATTCAACAAAGGATTCTAGGTTGGTTGCTGGATGCAATTCCTGCAGCACGTTGGGATTTGGATTACCCAAGTGCAGAACTTTAAGTGCCTTGGCATGGTGGACTTGCAGGAGGGCCAGGGCATGCAGGGTGGAAGCGACCTGTCTGGTGGCGCTGTAGGCTTTGGAGGTCAGTGAAGACATCATCCTACAGTCCTTGGAGGGGAGCACAGGGTGACCCAGCCAGGTGACGGCGTTCTCGGGGCACAGGTGGATCGCAACTGCTCTGTCCACCTGGGGGACCGCCGTGTACTTGTGGGCCGCTCCGCCGTCGAGGGTTACCTCGAGCCCGGACGGAAGTCAACAAGCGTGCCGGGGGGCGGGTGGTTCGCGGGGGCGTACCCGGTGGATCCAAGCCCGCTGCCATCCCCAGATTGCTTCCATCGCCAACCGGGTCGTTCTCAATCCCGTGGGAAGAAGGAGCGACGCGGGGGGCTGCTGGAGATGCATTCCTTCTGTTGATGGAAAGCCATGACCGTAATGTTGCCATGGTCATGTTCTCGCAGTGACAGACTCACGAGACAGAGGCACTCAAGAGAGACCCCTAGTGTTGCTTCTTCGACACAACGTCGAAGTGAGCGACAGACGGGGAACAGCTGATTTCCTGAGCCTGTTTTCTCTGTCAATTTTTGTTTTCCTTCAGAATATTGTTTCTTCTGAAATTGCTTTTTCTTTCTTTTCAGAAAGTGAATTTTTTTTCACCTTGCGGTTCAGGGCTTCCAAAATAACCTACAGTCCTCAAGAGTACTACAGCAATAATATCAACATTCTGTCTTTGAAATAAAAATATTCTTGTAAATTTGTTACATAGAGATAAAAAAATGTAACATACAAGCAGTGGTTTGTCCATGGTGAGTTTTAGTCTGTTTAACTGTGCTTATTGATCATCTGCTGTCTTCTGAGAACACAGTCTAGGATTCATTATTAAACAATAACGGCCTACATTCACTGGTATATAATCAATAGATAGGTGTCATATGTTATTAATGATATCAACCTGTTGAGTGAATGAGACTATTGATTATGGAACCTGGTATTTGTGGATAGTTGTGGTTCCTATACAATTTTGCCTCAGCCTAAACTAGAAAAGAAATAACTTTTATTCACTGTTGAATTCCATGCTGAAACGAGCTCTTATACTAGCATGAGCAGCATGAATTTCCATGTTGTTTCAAGATAGGTTATGGGGATAAGTGCTAATTTGGTTCTGGTATAGCTGTTGGGCCAGCAAAGCATTGCAAAATTTAGCTGGGTCATTTCTGTTGTGAAGTAGTGAAGTATATATATATAAATCTATTAATTAATAACCAATTAAAACAATATTTCTAAACACATTTGCTTAAAACCTTCCAGTTGGAGAAATGAAAATCCAAAATAGTTAAATGTTTTAAAATACACCCCTATGCTCACTTAATTATGATATTGTGATTAAAGAAACCTAATATGATTCCCATAATTAAAAAATGATCATGATCATTTTGGTGAGGCTGGCTAACTAAGGTATCTTGTGAGTTAAGAAGCTTGTTGGGGACACCAGCACACCAGCATCCTATGCTGGACACCAATGACCAAAACCCAAAATAGAATTTGCTGATGACAAGCTTTACTGGTCTTTTTAGCACAGGTGTGAACTTTTTAGTATTAATTGTGGGGCTGGGCGATATGGCCATAAATATTATTTAAAAAAAATTTATTTAGTTTTTTCATAATGTTCGATACAGATAATTATCTCAATAACCATTTCATACCATTAATGGGGAAGGAAATGCATTCAAATTGTTTGTTAGACTATTGTTTGTTAAAAATATATGTAAACATAACTTGTTTGGTAACAAGTAAACCCCAGATTGTAAGCTATCTTTAAAGTTATACTCAGTTTAGTGTTTAATACTTCATAAAGTGTGACCTTTTGTTGATGCAGTTTCACCAATTTCATCATCTTCAGCAGATGTTAGACTCCACTGAAAGACTTTTTTGTGACACTCCACCCTAATGCACCATTGCCAACTGGATTGCCAACCACCAATAAATATCATTAGAGGAAGAAACACTTTCTTGCCTGTGACAGCTCTACGGATCATGAAATTAGGTTTAACTATATAGTACATAAATAAACTGTCACGCTCCGGTGAATTTGTTGGTTTGTTCTGTGTGTTTTGTTATTTTCTCTCCCTCATGTCTCGCAGGCACTGCTGGCATGCTTGATCAGTGTTTCCATGGGAACATTGATTATTCCCAGGGTCATCATGCCACTAATTAGCATGCTAGCACCACCTGGTTCTTCACTAATTCACTCCCTTCTTAAGCCCTTTTTCTTCTCAGTATCTTTGCTGGATTGTTGTTTGATGTGAAGTAACTTACCTCACTATCTCTGCCTAGTTGGTCCTGTCTTGCATATCTGTTTGATTGCCTGTCTCTGCTCATGTGTCGGGAGTATGGATGCCTTCCAGTTTGCTGTATGCTTATCTTTTGAACTCTGCGCTCAGGAGTCTTCAATGGAGGAGTCCTCGTCTCTTCGTCTCTTCCCACGTGTTGGGAGATTGATTGCCTTCCAGTCTGGTGGGCGTTGTTCTCTGCACCTCACTTCTATGGAGGATTCCAACGAATCCACTCCTGACATCCACAATGTAAATGTTAAATGTCTGCACTTATATAACGCTATTTTTTAACCTTAGAGGTTACCAATCACCCATTCACACACACACACTCATACACATGCAAGGCGCTAGCCTGCCATTGGGAGCAACTTGGGGTTCAGTGTCTTGCCCAAGGACACTTCGGCATGTGAAGTCGTGTGGGCCGGAATGGAACCACCAACTCTGCGATTGGCAGCGAACCTGCTCTACCACCTGAGCCACAGCCACCCACAAAACAATGTACACACTCGCCTATGAACACACTCTTCACAAATAGACCATTCAAAGACCCTCCCCACAACTGCAACCGGTGCCGGGATCCTCAGTCTTCGGCAGCACTGTGAAGTTAATATTTCTTGTTAATAAATTATTTGAACTGTTCCTCTTCTCTTGAGTCTCTTTGTCTAAGTCTTGCTCTCTGACATAAACAGCAATGTTGTTGTCAGTCAATGGCTGCATTGCATTGTCAGTGCTGTCTTGTTCGGTACACAACGTCATATTAGACAGCTAGCTAGCGGCTATCAAATTTTTCCGGTTTCCATGACAGCAGGGCTGCCTGCTAACAGGTGTTTTAATTCCTAACAGGCTGATTTCATGACTGTGATTCAGTTAGTTGTGTGTATAACTTTGCTGAGCAGCCTGCGTTTTTAGTGACCTGGTGCGATTGTCTATATGTAGAACATAGGATTAATATAGAAATTGACTCGAAAATGATAAATATTGATATCGCTTTACCAACCATCTCTAATTAATACTATTATACATGTGTTTGACTGTTAATCTAAATATAACTACAACATAATGGTACTCTTTTCAATTACTCACAATACATTGTAATTCCACATATGTTACAGGAGCCAGCTGGTACGTGATAGCTGTGTGGTATGTTTAAACCTCACCACACTGACCTCAAGAGATGCACTAGCAACTGATACTAGGGGCTGTAGCCTTTACCCTCCTTGTTGGCGCGCCTGCCTCCCATGCCAGCTGATGGTGGTTTGAATCTCACTCAGAGCGGGAGGAGATGACTGGTTACAGTGATTCCGTGAACTAGATTGATGGTGGTTTGATGGTGGTTTTAAATATCGATATCGCTTTACCAACCATCTCTAATTAATACTATTATACATGTGTTTGACTGTTAATCTAAAGATAACTACAACATAATGGTACTCTTTACAATTACTCACAATACATTGTAATCCCACATATGTTACAGGAGCCAGCTGGTACGTGATAGCTGTGTGGTATGTTTAACCCTCACCACCCTGACCTCAAGAGGCGCACAAGCAACTGACACTAGGGGCTGTATACTTTAGCATCCTAGTTAGTGCTCCCCCTCCCATGTTGGCTGACACCGGTTAGAATCCCGCACAGAGCGGGTCGAGTAGGACTGGTTTCACATACATGTTCTCGAGTAAATGGATAGATGATGTCTTCGTCAAATAGGATTGTGGTTGGCTATTTTAACCGTCAGGTGGTACTTCCACTCCTACAGCCGCAATATTTAGCATTACGATTTCTTCCATATGAGTGACCTGTCTCACCCTATATTGTCTCTGGCTATATATACACAAGAGTACATGTGATAAAACAAATGAACAAAACAGACCTAGGCTCAGTTATTGCACAAGCAGTGGGACATGACCAGAACATAGAACCCAAACTTTAAAATACAAGATATAAATGTGTAATTAAAGATAAATGCATTAACATGTAAAAGCCACATGAGAGCTGTAAATTCCAAAAACACAAGACAGAATTCCCTGCATGTTACAAAATTAGTTAACACAAAATGGGTACAGCAGAGAAAACTCTAAAGAGCACACTCTAGCAGCCCAATGACAGATTGAGGGAAGCAATGACTGAATATGAGAGGAAGTGGGGGAAGAAGACGTTGTTGGCATCAGGGAGCGAAGCTGGATGACAACTGCGCCCTTTATCTGACAAGCGACCCAAAAATCCCTTTTGGATTCAAAATGGGAGCTGTTATCAAATTGTGAAAAGCCATAGTCTGTAAGACTGGGAATAAATAGTATGCAAGCACAGATCATCTAAAAGGACATGGATGCAAGGTCCTGTCTGGTTCTTTCTCTGTCCACTTATTTTTACTTCATCTTGAGTGTTGGAAAAATATAAAAACAGTTCACAAGAACAACCCCGAAAGGTTACTGCCAAGCTTATTCTTTCTTAAAATACTCTTAAAATTCTGAATTGTATGTGCTCAGCCACATATAGCTCTACAGACCATACTGACAAGTGACAGCTGCCATAATTGTTTAGCTCTTCCGAGATAGTTCTTAAATCATATTTGGTTAACAGTCTTATCTTCACCATGTCTTGAATCTAATAGCCTCTTGCATTTACTTTTCCTTATTTCAAGGCAGGCAGCTTGCTGCCTTTGAGCTGTCAGGACTGTCCTCCTTTAAAAAGTTCAAAAGTTCAGTGAGATGTTGGAGAACAATGCAGTGCTCTGAGCAGTCTACTGGTAAGTAAATAATAGCAGACCACAGTTAATAGATAGTTGCTGTTAGATGATATTCAAAATTATTCTACTGCCCCAAATAGCTAACTTTATTGTCGAGTAAAAAAAAAAAAAAAATGACTGTGATTGTAACGATCCACACCGTCTTTGGTTTGTTTACCTTTTTACTTTTAGTTTTTGGCACTTTTTATGTTCCACATTGTTCTTTGTTTATGCACTCTTTGAGTTTTGGCACCTTTTATGTTCCGTATTGCTTTCTGTTTTAAGCACTCTTATTTTGAAGTTTTGTCATGTCCTGTCCTCCCTCCTCGTCCATGTGTCCGCTCCCCATTGGTTTATTGTTTAACTACTTTACTCTCTGTTCTAGTCTTGTCATTGGTTTTAGTTAATTACCTCTTCACCTTGTTATTAGTTCTGATTGTCCATTGGTTTATGTTTTCCCTTGTTTTGTATTTTAGGTCCTGATGTTCACCTTGTCCTTTGTCGGTCGTTGTTGATGTTTGATGTTCTACGTTTGAAGCTCTGTCCCGTATCCTGCCTTGGTCCATGTCCCTGCCTAAGCCCACCTTGCTAAACCCCCGTGTTGTTTTCTTGTTTTCTTTCCTTTATTTTTCCCCTCGTGGAGGTTTCATTTGTTCCTGCCTTTGAGTTTGCTTTTACTTTTAAAATTCCAATTAAACTGCATTTGGATCCTTACTCCCTCGTCAGACCTCATCATTACAGAACGACCGACCGAACAATGGATCCAGCAGCCCTCACCGCCCAACAGGCGAATTTCCTCCTCCTCGGCCTCAAACAGGAGGACCGCCCGATAGAGGTCCATGTCTCTGAGTTCCTCGAGCTGGCAAACTCGTCGGATTTCCCAGATTACAGCTTGGTGGTTTTCTTCAGGGCAAATCTTGACACCTCATTGAAGGAGCGGTTACCACCAGCAACCCCTGGCTGGACGCTCTCTGATTTCCTTGAAGTGACCCTGAGGATCTGTGGCTCTCCTCTGACTGTGGGCATCGCAGAGGAGGCCGCTATCTCTCCCCCCACAGAGGTCACCTCCCAGCTTTCCATGACTCGTTCCTCCACGCCAGCTACGGCCAACGTGCCCCCAGCCTTGTCTGTCCCAGGGCCAGTGTTGACAACCCCGTCCGCCAGGAGAAGGAGGAGAAGGGGAAGGCCTTCTGCTTCCCGGTCTCCGCCTGCCACGGCCAACGAGCCAACGCCCACGCCTGCCACGGCCAACGAGCCAACGCCCACGCCTGCCACGGCCAACGAGCCAACGCCCACGCCTGCCACGGCCAACGAGCCAACGCCCACGCCGGCCACGGCCAACGAGCCAACGCCCACGCCTGCCACGGCCAACGAGCCAACGCCCACGCCTGCCACGGCCAACGAGCTGGAAGCCTCGTCCGTCCCAGAGCCGGCGTTGCCAGCCTCGTCCGTCCCAGAGCCGGCGTTGCCAGCCTCGTCCGTCCCAGAGCCGGCGTTGCCAGCCTCGTCCGTCCAAGAGCCAGAGCCAGCGCCTGTAGCCTCGTCCGTCCAAGAGCCAGAGCCAGCGCCTGTAGCCTCGTCCGTCCAAGAGCCAGAGCCAGCGCCTGTAGCCTCGACCGTCCAAGAGCCAGAGCCCGCGCCTGTAGCCTCGACCGTCCAAGAGCCAGAGCCCGCGCCTGTAGCCTCGACCGTCCAAGAGCCAGAGCCCGCGCCTGTAGCCTCGACCGTCCAAGAGCCAGAGCCCGCGCCTGTAGCCTCGACCGTCCAAGAGCCAGAGCCCGCGCCTGTAGCCTCGACCGTCCAAGAGCCAGAGCCCGCGCCTGTAGCCTCGACCGTCCAAGAGCCAGAGCCCGCGCCTGTAGCCTCGACCGCCCAAGAGCCAGAGCCAGAGCTTTCCACAGCTCCGCCTCCAGAGCTTTCCACAGCTCCGCCTCCAGAGCTTTCCACAGCTCCGCCTCCAGAGCTTTCCACAGCTCCGCCTCCACAGCCACTCACAGCTCCGCCTCCACAGCCACTCACAGCTCCGCCTCCACAGCCACTCACAGCTCCGCCTCCAGAGCCACTCACAGCTCCGCCTCCAGAGCTTTCCACAGCTCCGCCTCCAGAGCCACTCGCAGCTCCGCCTCCTGAGCCACTCACAGCTGCTCCGCCTTCCACGGCTCTGTCTGCTCCGCCTTCCACGGCTCTGTCTGCTCCACCTCCCACGGCTCTGCCTTCGCCTACTAAGACCCCAGGACTTTCCAAGCCTCCTTGGTTACTGCCTACTATGGCACCGTCCCTGGGGGTCTCCTCAACTCCTCTCAGGCCTTCTGACCCTGACTTGTGGCCTCCTCCTAGGCCTTCTGACCTTGTCCTGTGGCCTCCTCCCAGGCCTTCTGGCCTTGTCCCGTGGCCTCCTCCCAGGCCTTCTGACCCTGCCCTGTGGCCTCCTAGGCCTTCTGACCCTGCCTTGTGGCCTCCTCTCAGGCCTCCTGACCCTGCCTTGTGGCCTCCTCTCTGGCCTTCTGACCTTGTCCTGTGGCCACCTCCCTGGCCTTCTGACCCTGCCTTGTGGCCTCCTCTCAGGCCTTCTGACCCTGCCTTGTGGCCTCCTCTCAGGCCTTCTGACCCTGCCTTGTGGCCTCCACTCGGGCCTTCTGACCCTGCCTTGTGGCCTCCTCTCAGGCCTTCTGACCCTGCCTTGTGGCCTCCACTCGGGCCTTCTGACCCTGCCTTGTGGCCTCCTCTCGGGCCTTCTGACCCTGCCTTGTGGCCTCCTCTCGGGCCTTCTGACCCTGCCTTGTGGCCTCCTCTCGGGCCTTCTGACCCTGCCTTGTGGCCTCCTCTCGGGCCTACTGACCCTGCCTTGTGGCCTCCTCCCTGGCCTTCTGACCCTACCTTGTGGCCTCCTCCCTGGCCTTCTGACCCTGTCTTGTGGCCCCCTCCCAGGCCTTCTGATCCTGTCTCATGGTCTCCTGACCCTATCCCGTGGCCTCCTCCTGACCCTGTCCCAGTCCTGAGGCCGTCTCCAAAGCCTCCTGACCCTGCCCTAGCCTTGTGGCCATCCCCTAGACCCCCTGACCTGATCCCTACCCTACGGCCCCTTCCCCGGCCTCCTGACCCAGTCCCTGCCCTAGGGCTGCCTCCCTGGCCACCTGACCCGATCCCTGCCCTACGGCCACTTCCCTGGCCTCCAGACCCAGTCCCTGCCATGGGGCTGCCTCCCTGGCCACCTGACCCGATCCCTGCCCTACGGCCACTTCCCCGGCCTCCAGACCCAGTCCCTGCCATGGGGCTGCCTCCCTGGCCACCTGACCCGATCCCTGCCCTACGGCCACTTCCCTGGCCTCCAGACCCAGTCCCTGCCATGGGGCTGCCTCCCTGGCCACCTGACCCGATCCCTGCCCTACGGCCACCTCCCCGGCCTCCTGACCCAGTCCCTGCCCGATGGATGCCCCCCGACCCGGTCCCCTCCTTCAAGTTGTCCCCTGGGCACCTACCCGGCCTCCTTGTTCTCCTGACCACCCATCTGTTCTGTCACTGTCTTCCTGTCCACGTCTTGTCCCTCTGTCCCCCTCGTGTTCCCTAGATCTGCCTGTTCGTTTTCGTTGTCGTTTTGCCCCTCCTTTGATTAGGAGCGTCTGGGATCCGCTCCTTAAAGGGGGGGCTCTGTAACGATCCACACCGTCTTTGGTTTGTTTACCTTTTTACTTTTAGTTTTTGGCACTTTTTATGTTCCACATTGTTCTTTGTTTATGCACTCTTTGAGTTTTGGCACCTTTTATGTTCCGTATTGCTTTCTGTTTTAAGCACTCTTATTTTGAAGTTTTGTCATGTCCTGTCCTCCCTCCTCGTCCATGTGTCCGCTCCCCATTGGTTTATTGTTTAACTACTTTACTCTCTGTTCTAGTCTTGTCATTGGTTTTAGTTAATTACCTCTTCACCTTGTTATTAGTTCTGATTGTCCATTGGTTTATGTTTTCCCTTGTTTTGTATTTTAGGTCCTGATGTTCACCTTGTCCTTTGTCGGTCGTTGTTGATGTTTGATGTTCTACGTTTGAAGCTCTGTCCCGTATCCTGCCTTGGTCCATGTCCCTGCCTAAGCCCACCTTGCTAAACCCCCGTGTTGTTTTCTTGTTTTCTTTCCTTTATTTTTCCCCTCGTGGAGGTTTCATTTGTTCCTGCCTTTGAGTTTGCTTTTACTTTTAAAATTCCAATTAAACTGCATTTGGATCCTTACTCCCTCGTCAGACCTCATCATTACAGTGATGATGGGCTACACAAAAGTCAAATTTTGCTTACCACAATGGCAAGGGGCAACTGCTTCCAGTACTAAAACATTTATTTTCTCACGACAGCCTTTTTGTTGTTCAGGGCCTCATGAGGCACAGCGGGGGAATTGAATGCAACCTTATCTAAATTTCAAATGGAGATCAATTATTCATTTATGACTAATGCTGACTAAATGACTGAAAATGTAAATGTAATTATGGCCTCTTTTATTGCCAAGGCTTGAAAAATATGTGGTAATGCTTTAGGTTACAGCCCGCAATTTACAGCGCAAGTACACAGAATTTACAGCGTACCTTCTTGTAATAATAGTGTACCTATAAATTACTTACGTGTAGGTACAAAGGAACAATTTGCAAAGTTTGCGGAATAAAGGAGTAACAAGTACCACTTTAAATTACAGCCCACAGATGTTGTACTTTGTAACGACTTAAAACAAGAGGGTAACAAGCACCACTTTAAATTACATACTACAGATGTTGTACTTACTCTGTAACTATGTGATACAAGGTGGTAACAAGCACCCCTTTAAATTACAGCCCGCAGATGTTGTATTTACTCTGTAACTATGTAAAACAAGGGGGTAACTATACCACTTTAAATTACAGTCTGCATATTTTGTTACTCTGTAACTACGAGAAGCAAGGGTGTATATTTGCCTGTAATTAAGTTAATTAATTTAGTTGTATGTGCCTTGAAACATGGAAGACCAAACACTGAAAGTGTTGTGTTGAATCATGTTATATTTGTATTTTATTTTCTGAGAATAGCTGGGAAGAGGTAAGCTTGTTTTCCACTGCATTGCACCTTGATGAACTGCAATGCCATTCAGCAGAATAGTAGAACAGGTTATTTGTGTATGTAACACACTTTCATCAGGTAAGTAGACTTTATTTAAATTTCTATATAAAACTATATAGCAAAAACCTCCATCATGTATCCTGTAATAATAAACAACCAACCCGATATCACGCCGAGGCGTGAAATTGACACGCCGGTCCACTCGCGGATGCGTGTCGGTGTCACGCTTTGCCTCCTCCAGGCGTGTACATGACACGCGCGCGTCTACGTAGAATACCGGCAGGGGGCGATCGTTTCCTCAACGCCAACAACTCTCCGCGCACCAAAGAGGAAGCGATACCGTTGTCGTCGCGTTGCACGTTCGTGCGGGCAGGATGCCGGCCAATTTCGCCGGTTACTTTCACTTGTGACCATATGTGACAAATAAAGGTTCATTATAGTGCTGCTTTCATGAAGAAATCCTAACGTTGCTGTAGCCTAATGTTGTTATATGTGTGTGTGTGTGTGTGTGTGTGTGGGCTGTCGAGTATCTTGTGCTGATGTAAATAAATATATATATATATATATATATATATTTATTTAAAAAGTGTATTTATGTACAAAAATATATATCCTGCTAACCGGAACTGGAGAACGCGATATATCGCTTCCTCTTTGGTGCGCGGAGAGTTGTTGGCGTTGAGGAAACGATCGCCCCCTGCCGGTATTCTACGTAGACGCGCGCGTGTCATGTACACGCCTAGAGGAGGCAAAGCGTGAAATAGACACGCATCCGCGAGTGGACCGGCGTGTCTATTTCACGCCTCGGCGTGATACCGGGTTGAAACAACACATTCCCCTTAGCTAAAAAAAAATACCAAGTCCTATATGTATAATATAATACGTTTTATTACAAAAAGTTATGCAGTGTATGTTCTTTCCAAATTGCTCCCAAACAATTGTTGTTTAGCATAGTAAGTCTTGTTTTTATATTGTTGTTTAACATAGTATATAGTGCTTTATACTATAGGCTACATATTGTTTCAAAGCAGCTTCACATTAATAAACAGAAAAATAACAGTAATGTTTCAAAATGCATCAATTATGAAAAATACTTCAATTTCAGCTATAAAGCAGCTCAAGATGTTAATGTATTTATTCAGATCAATTCAGTTCAAGTTTTGTGTTCTCATCCGATAGTGTCAATACAGTTAGTTCAATAATATTTTCTGAATATTAATAGTCATTTAAGCCCCCAGTGAGCAAGCTAAATGTGACAATGGTAAGGAACAAAAACTCCATCAGATGACAGGATTGAAGAAAAAAAACCTCATGTATCCTGTTATAATAGAGTATGTACCCAGTGGTTAAAAAATACCTACAGTAGCCTCTATGTATACACTGTGTATGTTTTTGCTTAATTGCCCTCAAAGTATGATTGTTGTTTAGCATAGTATAAGGTGATATTAGGATAGTTACCCCTAAGTTATAAAATACTTACAGTATAAATTATTTGTAATTTTCCAGATTATTTCCCCTTTATTCCCCAAACATTGCATATTGTTCCCTTAAACCTACAAGTACATACTGTGTAGTTATACTATTAATTCAAAAAAGGTACGCTGTAAATTAATTATACTTACACTGTAAATTGCAGGTTGTAATCTAAAGTGTTACCAAATAAGTAATGTGAAAATATTGCTGTTGACTTTTAAATGTGAAATGGATCAACTCTTCACTCCGAACTGCTTTGAACCAGGCTGATCTTGCTGTGAATTCTGTGACAATAGGTTGAAAGATCTACGGCTGCAACGGGTCTACATACTGAAATTTTAACCACTGTCCCCAGCGGCCGAAGCTGAAAAAATAAGAATGCCAATACTTAGACATTTTAATAATCGATCGTAGTGGAAATTAACTATCAGCTAATTGATAAATCATAAACATTTATACTGCAAATTGCACGTGGAGGACTCATTTGTGCATGTAGCCTCCTCTTTAAAAGCTGTATAAAGTTATACACTTAAGAAATGCAACTACTGTTAGTTCATAGTTCTTAGTTAATACATGTAGGCTATGTTTATTATTCATTTTGTCAATTGTTTAATTATTATTAATGAATTACTGTTAATAATAACTTTATGAAAACTTCACGTTGTAGATTGGGGGATATTTAGGACCTTTGGACTTTTTTTATTTGAAATGAAGTCAAATCATAACATGCTGCATAACACAGTACCTAACATATCGTTTCTCTGATGCAGGTGAGATGTTAGATGAATGTGCCTTCGTGCTTTCGCGGCAATCACTGAGGAAATTGTAGGTTGGGATAAAACAAGGAGACCAGCAGATCAAAAGTGCTTGTTGTCATGTTGTACTTCAATACACTATCACGATGTATGCAAAAACCATGTTAATTTATAGAGAAACACTCCCAACACTGCGTGTGACTTTTTTCTTTCTTTCTGTGATGTGGACAAGATGTGAGATGCAGCACGCAAACATCATCTAGTGTCGGATGAATGTATAGACAGACTATATCAATGTCTGGAAGCATTATTACTGAACGAATTCGTCTTGAAATTACTTGACAATCGAAAAGCTTAATCGATCAAATTATTAATGACCAATTATCAGTTAGTCATTAACATCTCTAGCTGGACATGTTTTAAAACTTAAAACCACAACCCTAAATCTAACTGTCAGCAGAGTAAAAATGTAATGTAAAAGGGAATATGCAATCTCAAAATCATGCTCATCATTGATGAAAATGAGATTAACTAAAATTAGGCTGTGAGGGATAGATGACAGTCTGTTCAATAGGTTGCATTGTCTTAAAGGTGATGTATTTTATACAATTCTTTCTCCACAAAACATTATAACATATTGAACATTATAACCACAGTTTAATTTTCATTTGCATCAAATTGAATATGGTGTCTACACAGAATCAGGTCCAAATATTATCTGGAATTAAAAAAATTATGATGCTTTATTTGAGATGGCAATGTTTTTCTGTTTAAATTATAGCTTTGCACATTTTATGCAGATTTATGCAGGTTTCATAAACCAATGGATACAGTTTTCTATGAATCAAGTTCATCACTCATCAAAAAAAAAGTTTTTACAAAGACCTTTTCCCTTTGCATGTGTAGTGTTTCTCAATTCTATTAAAGTTATAATGGGATCTAAAGATCTATATACTTCAACTTCAGCAATTTGGAACACAATGTGATGAAGTAGACAGGTAGGCAGATGGCTTAGCACTGCTGTCAATAGGACAGGGCCCTGGAGTCTAACTCCATCTGTAAGAGAAAAAAGAACAAAAAACTATGAATTATGTACAACAGGGGCTGGAAAAATGAGTCGTCTGGACAGAATGCTACCCTGCTTGCTCCCATAATTGCTCTCTACTCTCTCTGGACCGAAACTCATCCTCTTGTTCCTCTGCTGGAGGAAGTGTAACAGCGAGGCGGAGCCCCAAGGCCCTTTTCTCCTGTCCGCTTTACAAAACAGTGCCTTTACAGAGGAGAAAAGGAAGTGTGTGTGCTGATGAAAGACAAAGTGTGGCCCTGTGCCTACTTCACTAAATGCCAACTGCTACAAACTGTTAGCAGAGCGTATGCTAGGAGGCCTACTGGTATGCCTACACAAATCTGTCTGAAACATCATGACCAGACTTCCCGTTGTGGACCTAAAACAAGCAGTGCTCTGGTGCTCGTTCACCCATGGGAATGTTAGGGCACCCACCGGCAGAAACATAAATCGGTGCCTGTGGTGTGAGGACATGTTTTTGGTAAATGTCATAAAAAGGATAATGTCTGTGTTTTTTTTTTTGTTTTTTTTTTTTTTTTACTTTTAAAAGCACATTTCATTTTTAAACGGAGTAAGGTGAGTTAGTTGGCTTTGTAATATTGAAATACTACCTTAAAGGGTTAGTTCACCTAAAAACTAAAATTATCTTGAGGAATTAAATTTTGCTTGATTTTGAGTAAATTATGGGATCATTTTTATTTTTGTGTGAACTATCCCTTTATCATAAGCCTTTGCTACTATAGAACCAGAATCTAAAATGTTTCACCTTTTAGCCCATTACTTCAACCACAACTGTATTGGTAACGAGTTTTCTTGACAGCAGCTTTTTTATTATTATAAACAGTCTGGGGAACATTAATATTAATTGCAGGCCAGAACAGTGAAGATACTGCATCCTAAGGCAGGACAATTCAACACTCATTGAGTTTAATCCATCTGTTTTCTATTAATTCCTACCACATGAATACTAATTGCTCAGTGCCACTTAATGGCATCCAAAATCACATATTACATTTCCACTTTTCAAAGTGACCTTTTCCCTGCTGATAGCATCACCTGTGCTACATCACAAGGTAACAGTTTTATCTTAATAGGGTAGGATTTGTGCAGAGTGTCATCCCCTTTCACAAACTGCTCACATTTACATTTTGACACACAACAAATTGTGACCCAGGGGAGCGATTTTCAATCTTGGTTTGCAAACAGTCAGCATCCAAACAAATGCCAACATGACACATTTAGAGCTATGAATGGAGAGGCTCAATTGGCTCTTCCGAAGCAAGGTATATTATAATTTCTTTTTGAGGCTAGTTAAATGAATCTGTTGTTAATGCTAATGAAAAGGTACAAAAATATTTACAATAATAATAATAATGTAAAGGGGTATAAGGGAAAGGAGGCGGCCAGAACCGGCTTGGCAATATAAATAATAGTTTAATAATAAACTGAACCAAAAACACACAAATATAAACACACAGAGCAGCTGCCTGTCATTCTCTCTCTCTCTGGTCGTTACCAGCTGCCTTTATCCCTCTACTGCCCCCATCAGGCTGATTGTGGACCAGGCGTGCTTTGTTCCAGCCCAGCCTCGCCCTCCTCTGCTCCTTTGTTCCAACCCCCGGCATGACGCACATCCCCCGGGGGCATGCTTTGCGCCCCGTCTGCCAGCGGGTCATCCCCACCTTCATCAACCTGTGAGGAGACAGGAGGGTAAAAACAACAAAAACAAAACAAGCGAGTGAAAGACAAGCAGGGAGCGACAGAGAGAGAGAAAGGAGAGAGAAAAAAACCTCACCGGTTCTCTGATACGCTGTCGCGTGGTCCCCGATCACTCCTCCACCCTCTCAGGCAGACAGCAACCGCTCATCCCCAGGCGGAATGGAGTCAGACCGGTCCCCAGCGGACAGAACACCGCTCCGCATTGTGTTTTATTCTTTTTTCTATTTTTTGTATTTTTTTTTGGTGCTGTTGTGTGAGATACGATGCTTGTTTCAGCCTGTGTTCTGTGTTTGTGTTTCTCTGTTGTTCCTCCTACTATCCATTTGACAGGATCTTGAGTGTCACCTGATCTGGATTCCAGCTCATTAAGAGGTTCCTGGAGGAGTAGGAATGAACGCAGTGATCTCCAGACTATGACAGAGATTATTCCTCTATGAGAAACTGTCATCTTCTGGTCCCAGTGCTCATTGTTGTTTTTCATGTGTGTATTGTTACCTGTAGTGTTAAAGTGGACACTGATAAGGTATGCGTTGTGTTATCTGCTAACCTCCAGAGGTTAAATTGGGCCGGAGCTCAGCTCCGTGTCCTTCAGCACCAAATATTGTTATTCCTTTTGAATTATTTTTCATCTCCTGACTCCCGGCAAATACATGGCATATGAGACTGAATAATTAGCAAGACTACACAGAGACACCCAGGCTACATGGAATTATCAGACGTCATAAATGCATTAATCGCTGGTTCAGCACCCCGCCCACAGCCATCAAAGGAAAACTGTCACAATTTTAAGCATAACAGCAACGTTACCATGGAAACCTGCTAACGGCTAGAGCGATTGTGCAGCTACCACTGAAGTCCTCTGTTCACAGTCTTGAACCTCTGTCTGCCTCTTCTGGACAGATGGTGCCTCTCCATTGTAAGTGCTAGGAAAACAATAAAACTAGGTAAAAAAAAAGTTTGAGCTGAAAGAAATGTTAGCTGTCTGTATGTTTAACCGTTCAATTGAGCTAACGTTAATGTTAGCGAGCTCAGTAACGTTAGCTACGTTAGTTGACATTGACGCAAATCTGCCACAAGATCCACCGTGGTAAAGTTGGTTTTATATTGGACGTTGGATATTCGATACATTCAAAAAATCTATTAGGCAGCTTAACCTTTTGACCTACCCTTGTCAAAACACTTTTGGTGAACTTAGCTAACTGCCATACACATAACACAAAGCTAATTTTTTTTCACCCTTTGATTTAATACATATTTTTTAATGTAAAAAAATGCTATATATCTATCTCTGTTGATAGTTAAAAAAAAAAGATTAAACATAAGCTGATTGTGTTCATTCGGACGTTGAATAAACATGAAGCGGACCCTGGAAGATTTTTTTTGGGGGTAAGTTAATGCTGCAATTGCCATATCAAAAGAATGATAGAGATTGAAGGTGTAAGCCCAGAAGTGTACAGAATCAGTAATTTTGATGTATGGAACTATGCATTTAGTAGAAAAGCTCTAAAGAAAGGCACAAGCAGCAACCTCGCTCTCAGCAATGGCAGTGGTAGCAGCAGCAGCCCAGCGTCAGCCCTCAGCAGTGGTAGCAGCAGCAGCCCAGCGTCAGCCCTCAGTAGTCATAGCAGCAGCAGCCCAGATTCAGCACTCAGTTTGCCAATTTGTTGGACTCTGGCCCAATATGAACACTTCAAAACTAAATACTCGTTCATAATCCTATCTAATAATGCATTGGGATGTTAAATATGCAGAGATCCAGGGTCACCAGGTGTGCTAAGATCTGGTTCAAACAAATACACTTTTTCATCAGAGTGGCAATATGGCAGAGTTAAATCATATGGGGATACTAAAGACAAGCAGATGAGATCGTTACAAATTTTTTTTTATATGCGACCATGTAACATCGCATAGCCACAAATTAGCAATTAGCGAGTCGATCTGTGAAAAAAAAAAATAAAGTACATTAGATGCCAGCTTCCTAAAAGCACAACAAGAACAGCTGTGCACCACTGAGAAGGTGTTTAAGACAGCATATCACATTGCCAAAAGAAATCGCCCATACACAGATCACCCTTCGCTCATCGACCTACAGCGCATGAATGGTCTTAATATGGGGAGAGTTTTGCACACTAGTGTCACATAAACAGAGATTGTTAATTTAATCTCAAAAGAAATGAAACATGCCCTGATGACCCGCATCAGGAATACAAGGCCCAAAGTGTCCATCCTGATAGATGAGAGCACAACACTAAGCAAAAAATCTTGTTTAGTTGTATACGTTCGCGCATCGATCCAAAATTCAGACCCACTCACTTTTTTCTTAGAGGTTATTGAGCTAAAACAGACTACTGCAGATGGCATCACTGATGCATTGCTCAAGTGTCTCATGGACAATGGGTTAGATGATGAGTTTCTGAAGCAGTGCTTTCTTGGCTTCTGCTCAGACGGGGCATCAGTGATGATGGGTAGAAAGGCAGGGGTGTATGCGTAGCTAAAGGCCAGATATCCAGCAGTGGTTGGCTAGCACTGCCTTAATCACAGGCTAGAGCTGTCAGTTGGGGATGTCGTAAGGAGCTGTGTGGAAACCAACCACTTCACCAGTTTCCTGGATAAGCTGTACTGTCTTTATAGTCAGCCCCCAAAGAATTTGAGGGAACTGGATGAAGCTGCATCAGTAGTGGGCACACAGTTGAGAAAAATAGGTTGTGTGTTAAATGTGAGATGGGTTGCCTCTTCCTACAGGACAGTTGAGGCTGTCTGGAATATGTATGGTGCTTTGCACCAGCACTTTATTAGTGCTGGTAAAGATACATCCAGAACCTCGGCTGAAAGGTGCATGTATGACGGGCTTGCAGCTAAATTATCCTCAGAGGGTTTTGTTGTCAATTTGGGACTAATGTTGGATGCTCTAGAAGAGCTTAAAGACTTGTCTGAGGCATTAGAAAACAGAGAAATTAATCTCTCAGAAGGGTTAAAAAAAAGTTAAACGGCAGGCTGATGTTTTCTTAGCAATGATGGAGACACCAGGCCCTCATTACCAGATTGCCTGTCAGGCTGTTCAGGATGGTGTCTTTAAGGGGGTTCCATTGAAAACTTGTGGGAGACAAATAAAAATCAAACGCGAAAAGTTTTTCATGCACTTAGTTGTAGCATGAAACATGAAACATGTCACCTGACACCTGGCCCTCTCCAGTTCCACTGCTGTATGGAGAACAAGAATTGAACAAGAATTGAGGCAGCTGTGTAATAGTCTGGCAATGAACTGCTGTGGTGTCAAACAAGGAAAGGGACTACAAGGAAAACCCAAACATGGCAATTAAAGAGGGTCTTCTGAAATTAAAACACACAGTAGATACACTGGCTATGAGCACAGCTGAATGTGAAAGGGGATTTTCAGCGATGAATACTATTGTTTCACCTCTCTGTTGAGCTCTCTGTTTTAGCGACCGAGTGAGGCATCCCACTTCTGTTCCATCTTTGTTGGGAGTCGCACATGCTCAGTAGCTAGGTAAGCACTGCTAGCTAGTCAGTTGCAGAGTATGAGGGCGTGCCATGCTAGCAGCTAGGTGAGCATTACAACGTGTGTTACAAAGTGATGCACGTTGGTCACGGAAGTAAAGGCTGGACTACAAGAGAGCTGTTTGAAGCAGTTTGTGAACAGTATTTTCTGTTGGAGATAGTAAGTCCCTTTGGGCTGGGCTTTGTAAACCTATAACATGCACAAAAAAATATATATAACACAATAAAGGAAAGGGAAAAAGCCAAAAAGCATAATAGGAGCACTTTAAATCAACATAATTTTTTTTGTATAAAAAAGATGTTTACATATTGGCCAACCAATATTTTCAAACATGTTTATTTTATACATTTTCCGAGGGTGAAAACCGTTGACAGCCTGTTAACAATCAAGGTAAAAAATAATAATAAAGTAAGTGAATTGTAAAGTATTTGTCTTTGTTTGAATAACTACTCAACCCTACCTTACACATTAATACTGGAAAAAGAGCCCCTTTGGTGTAAAAACACATTGAGTCATTTTACGGCGGGATTTTGAATGATGACCATTCACCATAAATAAGGGCTCCCCCTCCCTACAAAAGCCAATTTAACCACTGCTAACCTCTGTATGTGTAGTGTAGTTGTTGCCCTGAGTGGGTGAGTAGTGTTACAGCCACCTTTTTGTGAGATTATCCATAGGGAGGTGGATGCCATTTCTATTTGATAACCCTTGTTCTCTCCTGTTTGTGAATAGAGGGGAAGTAAGGGAAGCATTTGTGTCTTTATTTTCCCGTCATTTTGAAAAAAGATAAGGTGTTTCCAAAACCCTCTAGAAAGAATGTCTTTTATTTATTATTTTGGCCATTTCCCCTCCTAAAGCTTTCCCTCCCCTTTTTTATCCCACAATAAGTTAAATAAAACTTTTTACATTTTTCATACTATTAAATCTGGTGTCGCTGTGCTTTGTGCATTCTCTCTCTCTCTCTCTCTCTCTCTCTCTCTCTCTCTCTCTCTCTCTCTCTACCCTCCTTTCCAGCCCATAGATGTAGAAAGGGGACCCGGAACACAAGACACCCATAAAGCAGGATATTATTTTTAACACAGATGACCCCTGTAGACCATCATGACTGTGTAAATGTTAGTAAGACTGAGTTCGGAATGGTATACTACTACTTTTACTACTTCTGCCATGTGTATATGGCAAAAAATTGTTAGAAAAGCCTATTATGGTAGTATACCATTCCAAACTCAGCCTAATGTCTATTTAAAAATATCAGATAAATTTACTTTTTATGGCATGGTTAATTTAAAGTGTCAGATAACAAAATGTCTAAATTCATGTTATTCATATTTCAGAAATTCATGATAATTGTGTGTGTGTGTGTTGCTCCCAATGAGCCCTGATCTCAAGCAATTGAAAGCCTTAAAAGCATTTTTTTTTTTCTTTTATGGAAAGGTATGCTAAAATATTTACTACTCCCTGAAATATATTAATGAAAGAAGTGTCCTGAGATAACTCCTGTATTTGTGACAGCTATAGACTCTGTAAACAGCAAACAAAAATGTGTCAACAATGACGCTTTCTGCCTGTCAATCATTTTGCATATCTCATTGTATTGTAGTTGCAACTAGTTATTGAGGCTAATTGCCATTTTTATGCCATGTTGCTCATACCAATTGTCAGTTGAGGTCATCATTTTGCTACTGTTGTTTTTGACAACCATTTCTGCTTGTGTTGGTCTCAGTAAAGCATTTGGTATCTTTGGAGCGTGGGTTTTTGGAAAAAAGGGGCATGGCTATTAAAATATCTAAACAATCTAAAAATGTGATTAATTTACTTGACAAGCAAACTTGCATACAATTTCAAGTCTTGTTTTGAGAGAAATCTAATCCAATTTGGTGAGATTTATGCTTAAAACAAGAAAAACCTGTTCCCCGTCTGTCGCTCACGTCGACGTCGTGTCGAAGAAGCGACACTAGGGGTCTCTCTTGAGCGCCGAAAGATACCTCTGATCTATGAAAAAAGGCCAATGAGAGTTGGCGAACAGTATTTGCATACCCCGCATCCGGATACGGATATAAAGGCGAGGGAAATACGCTCGTTCATTCAGTAATTTTCTTCGGAGCCGATGGTCGTGTTTATGCTGACAGCTGCGTGTAACACTACTGATCCTGCTTCTGATCCTCTGACGCTCTGCTGCTGTTGGATTTACGGCGCACTACAGCGGCTGTTTTCTCTTCTCTGCCGGCATGCAGTTTGCCCCTGGGCGCTTCGACAGCGCAGAGTTGTGTAGTGCGCACAGGTTTAGTAGCCGGTTTGGTTATTAGCAATAATTAATAATTATCATAGATAACTATCAATTAATAAAATCAATAGAACATTGATTAGAATCAATGTTAGCTTTTAATCCTTTAAATCAACAATCATCAAATCTAATAGAATATAAATTATTATCCAAGATAATAATTAATTAAACATTGAGTAGACTTAACACTAGCTTATTGATCCTTCAAATTAAACAATCATCGAAGATAATTGTCAATTATCAAAATCAATAGCATATTAATTAGGATTAATGTCGACGGGGCACCACCCTGGAATCAGGGACTAATAACCAGACAGTATAACAGTCTCAATGTTAGATTGTTCTCTTAGGAAAATTGATGTCCGTAGATCATCAAGATTAAAAAGGGAACCACGAAGGGTTGAATTCGAGCACTGGCATCCCCTGCCAGCCTTTGACACATGTGCATGCAAAACAAACCAAAACAATTCTCTTTTAATTATAACGAAGTTTATTGAAAATATAATATCAATTAATAATGAATACAATGCAGTCAATAAACTTCCGACATTCAAACTAAACAGTGACAGTAACACCTGAGAGGACGGGGTGTGTGTGTGTGTGTGCGTGTGTGTGAGAGAGAGAGAGAGAGAGAGAGAGAGTGACGCGCACAAAATGGCGGACGTGACTCTCGTGGAGAGTATACGTCACGTGAGATTTCCGGCCAGAGGGTATGGCCGCGAATGTGGGCGGAGAGAAGCCGGTTAATGGCGTCTGTCCGTTTCCAGCGTGTCTTCGCTTGCTTGATAACCTGGGGACAAAGCCGAGCTTTATCACAAAGTTATCTACTAGCGAATGGTTATGAGGGGTCGCGCGCGCGAGTGTGTAGTTAGTACGAGAGAGAGAATGAAGTGGCGGCGTTGAGGCCGGTTTCGCAATCGTGGGAGAGAAGGCAACTGTTAGTTTACCACTCAGAGACGTGGTGAACGGCTCATAACCCGTCCCGCGAACTCTGGTCCTTTGATGGATAAACACAGTATGCCGGTCTCATCCGCGATGGCGTAAACACACAACAGTCCAACGTGGTTGGATTACAACACAGCAAACTCTAATTTATGATAACAGTATGTTGCATTAATACCTTGAGTATTATTAGCAGCAATGAGCGGACTCTACGGTCCGTAAACTGTACAAAACAATAGACTTGATCCACAAGAATAACACACCTAAATATTCTATCTCTGCCCAGACGTTAACCTCTTACTTAGATCGCGGGGGGACACATGCAGAACGTGTGTTCATCCGTCGTTCGAATCCGACTCGGTTCCTCGAGGCTCGGGTGATAACGGGAGGCCGTTTCCTCGCTCTGTCAGCGGGCGGTACGGCTGCTGATTCTCGGCGGGCTGGCGGAGAAATCAGCGACGTCAACTTGATTGAAGAGGGAAGAGAATTCTTCTTTCTTCACTTCTGCAGGCAAACGGATGAAGATTGCTCAGCGGATTGCTCGGCGCTTTCCTTCGGATCCGTTAAAGTGTTCGGATGAACACAATGTTCTCAACTCGTCCAGCGAGATGGAGATTGTATTGCCGCAGTTTCAAGTTGCACGTTACTTCCTTGTGCAACTTGGCAACACCACGTCTATACACGGCGGGCAAAGTTACTGGAAGAGCCGAAGGAATCGATTTCCGATGCATTTCTACCCCTGATGACATCATAGTTGAGGTGCGTTCTGTTGAGTGCCTCATCCAATAGGTGTTGAGAGTTCAATCCTTTGGAATTTCACACAGTTGTAAAGTGAGCAAGGCTTCTTGGGATTTGCAGTTGTTTTTGTACTCCCTTTGTTTGATTTTGGCGCGATTTTTATCAGCAAGATTTATGACTTTGTTTTTGTGGGCCTCAGTCAGGCTTTACGACTGTGTTAGGCCTGCCTTTGTCTTGTATCTGAATACATGAGGCCCTACAGTTGAAAGAGTTCCCTTTCAAAAAGAGTTATATTTCTTATAAAGAGTTTATTTCTCTAAAAGAGCAATACACAGTGGTGTTGAACGCCCTTTTCAGGGCGCGTCTTTATAAAGATGCCATTCAACCCCTGTGTAGTTCCTGGATGCGGTAGAGTGCTCTCCGCTTCTGACGGCCACAGGCGCTGTCTCATGTGTCTGGGCGCCGATCACACCGAGGCAGCGTTTGTGGATGGTTCATGTTCTCACTGCGAGAACATGACCATGGTAACGTTGCGGTCGCGGCTCGCTTTCAATAGAAAGCACGCCACTCCAGCCGCCCCCCGTATCGCTCCTTCTTCCCACGGGATTGAGGACGATGCGGTTGGCGCTGGAGGCGATTTGGGGAGGGCAGCGGGTGCGCTTCTGCCGGGCACGTCCCCTCGGACCACCCGCCCCCCGACACGCTCGTTTACCTCCATCCAGCCTCGAGGCAACGGCGACTCGCCTCCGGGCCGGTCTGCCCATCCTCTGGAGCTTGAAGCCGATGAGCTCGCCGCTCCGCTGACTCCTCCCCTGGACTGCCGCCTTCGGGCCAGCAGGCCCAGGTTGAGGCGGATGCGCAGATGTCCGACATGCTTGCCCGGGCCGCCGTCGGGGTGGGGTTGGACTGGAAACCTCCACCCTCCCCACACCCGTCACGGTTGGATGACTGGTTCCTGGGGTCTGGGCGCTGCTCACAGCCATGCCCCCCCCCCGGTCCCGTTTTTCCCAGAGGTGCATGACGAGCTGACGTCTTCATGGAGAGCGCCGCTCTCCATTCGTCAAAAGCCCTGCTCGTCCGCTCTCGCTACCCTCGACGGCGGAGAGGCCCACGGGTACGCGGCGATTCCCCAGGTGGATAGGGCAGTTGCACTCCATCTTTGTCCCGGTGACCCTACCACCTGGCGCGGACGCCCTGTACCCCCTTCCAAGGCCTGTAGGACTTCATCCTCCTTGAACAACAAAGCCTACAGTGCCGCGGGACAGGCCGCCTCCGCCTTGCACGCCATGGCCATCCTGCAAGTCCACCAGGCCAAGGCGCTCAGAGATCTGCACGAGGGTAGCCCTGAACCCAATGTGTTGCAGGAACTGCGCTCTGCCCTCAGAGTCACGAAGGTCACCGCGCAGGCACTCGGGCAGGCGATGGCCACCCTTGTGGTCCAGGAACGTCATCTTTGGCTCAACCTGGTCGAGATGCGTGAGGCCAACAAAGTTCGCTTCCTCGACGCCCCTGTCTCCCAGCTTGGCCTCTTCGGCGACACCGTTGAGGACTTTGCCCGGCAGTTCTCCGCGGTGAGAAGACAGACGGAGGCTATTTCTCACATCCTGCCTCGCCGCAAACCTGCCGCCAAGGCCACTGCCCCGTCTGCTCGCCGAGGGCGTCCCCCTGCGGCTAATAAATGTGCTCCGCCTCAACCCGGGCCCAGCTCTCAGCCCCTGCGTCGAGCACACCGCAGGAAGCAGACGCCCCCCGTCTCCCGGACTCCCTCGAGGACCCGGAAGGCTCCCAGGCGGTACTGAGACGGACGACCCAGCGACACAGACGTTAGCTCCGGAGGTGGTAAGACCACTCCATCCCCCGGTGGAGGGCCGGGAGGAGAATCTTTTGTTTTCAAACAATTTAATTTGCCGCCCCCCCTTAGATGGGGTTGCGGTACCCACATTCTCAATAAAAGAGCTATTTCCTATGTCTCTGGGTCACCTGGCCCGCAAATGCCATTCTCACGGCACTTTGCCCTTAGATCTCAACAGTCCTGGCTTCCTGGACACGGACCACCCGTCTTCAGCCCCACGACTGTCCCCCGGCCGGCTGGTTCCGACGAGTCTAGAGGACGCCTACCCAGGACCTCCTCCTCAGTCGCTAACCCGCCCTCTGCCGGGTTTGCGGAGCAAGGTAAGTGCTTTGAGTCTTTTCTCAGCACCTCAGCCGCGGGTTACCTCGTCGCTGCCCAACGCTGCCCTACCTGCTCCGCCTCGCTGCGAAGCCCCGCCGGGTACGTCCAAATTGACCGTCCCTTTGGTGCCCCTAGCGCAGAGGTTGGACGCGTGGCTTTCACTTCCCAACCCATCTCGCTGGCTGGCCCGGACCATCCGACTCGGTTACGCAATTCAGTTTGCCAGGCCCCCGCCCCCCTTCATGGGCGTCTGCTTTTCCGCAGTACACGGCGAACACGCCCACTCCCTGCACGCGGAAATCGCGACTCTTCTGGCCAAAGACGCGATAGAGCCTGTCCCTCCAACCGAGATGAAGAAGGGTTTCTACAGCCCTTACTTCATCTTACCCAAGAAAAGCGGCGGCTTATGACCAATCTTGGACCTGCGAGTTCTCAACCGAGCGTTGCACAAACTCCCGTTCAAAATGCTCACGCAGAAGCACATCTTAACCTGCGTCTGGCATCTAGATTGGTACTTGAAGGACGCGTACTTCCACGTCTCTATCCTGCCCCAACACCGCCCCACCTGCGGTTTGCTTCGAGGGCCAGGCGTATCAGTACAAAGTCCTCCCCTTCGGCCTGTCTCTGTCCCCTCGCGTCTTCACGAAAGTCGCAGAGGCAGCTCTTGCCCCGCTCCGAGAAGCCGCATCCGCATACTCAACTTCCTCGACGACTGGCTCATCCTGGCCCACTCGCGAGAGTTACTATGCGCCCACAGAGACCAGGTGCTCAGGCACCTCAGCCGTCTGGGGCTTCAGGTCAACTGGGAAAAGAGCAAGCTCACTCCAGTTCAGAGCATCTCTTTTCTCGGGATGGAGTTAGACTCGGTCTCAATGTCCGCACGTCTCACCAAGGAGCGTGCCCAGTCAGTGTTGAACTGCCTCGCCGCCTTCAGGCCAGGCACAGCGGTCCCCTTAAAACTTTTCCAGAGGCTCCTGGGGCATATGGCATCCTCCGCGGCGGTCGCGCCGCTGGGGTTGATGCATATGAGACCGCTCCAACACTGGCTCCAGACCCGAGTCCCGAGACGAGCATGGCGCCGCAGCACGCACCGGGTAACAATCACCCCCGCCTGCCAACAAACATTCAACCCCTGGACAAACCTCTGTTTCTTACGGGCTGGAGTACCCCTACAGCAGGTGTCCAGACGCGTCTTGGTCACGACCGATTACTCCAGATTGGGTTGGGGCGCCGTTTGCAACGGGCACGCAGCCTCAGGCCGTTGGAAAGGGGCCCAGCTGCGTTGGCACATCAACTGCCTCGAGTTGTTGACCGTCCTTTTGGCCCTGCAGAAGTTTCTCCTGTTAATTCGGGACGAACATATCCCAGTCAGGTCGGACATCACCACTGCGGTTGCGTACATAAATCGCCAAGGCGGCGTACGCTCCCGCCTTATGTCACAACTCGCCCGCCGTCTCCCCCTTTGGAGCCAGCACTGACTCAAGTCGCTGCACGCCACTCACATCCCCGGCAACCTCAATGTGGTAGCGGACACGCTGTCACGACAACGCTTGCCTGGCGGAGAGTGGAGGCTTCACCCCCACTCGGTTCAGCTGATTTGGGAACCTGTTTGCCTCCCGAGACACCTCCCACTGCCCGCTCTGGTATGCTTGTTCAGAGGCTCCCCTCAGGGCAGATGCACTGGCACACAGCTGGCCGGTGGGGCTGCACAAGTACGCATTCCCCCCAGTGAGCCTTCTTGCACAGGTGCTGTGCAAGGTCAGGGAGGACGAGGAGCAAGTCACTCTCGTGGCTCCTTACTGGCCCACCCGGGCCTGGTTCTCGGACCTCGTACTCCTCGCGACAGCCCCTCCCTGGCGAATTCCCCTGAGGAAGGACCTTCTTTCTCAGGGACGGGGCACGCTCTGGCATCCGCACCCAGACCTCTGGAACCTCCACGTCTGGCCCCTGGACGGGATGCGGAAGATCTAGCTGGTCTACCACCCATGGTCGTAGCCACGATCAACCAAGCCAGAGCCCCTTCTACCAGGCAACTCTACGCCCTGAAGTGGCGTCTGTTCGTCAATTGGTGTTCTTCCCGGGCAGAAGACCCACAGAGGTGCGCAGTTAGGTCGGTGCTCCTGTTCCTACAGGAGAGGTTGGAGGGGAGGCTGTCCCCGTCCACCTTGAAGGTGTATGTTGCCGCTATCGCAGCTCACCACAACCCAGTAGACGGCAAGTCTCTGGGCAAGCACGACTTAATCGTCAGGTTCCTAAGAGGCGCCCGGAGGTTAAACCCCTCCCGGTCAAACCTGTTCCCCTCCTAGGATCTCTCGGTGGTCCTCGCCGGTCTTCAGAGATCCCCTTTCGAGCCACTAGAATCAGCTGGACTCAGGGCCCTCTCTCTAAAGACGGCCCTGCTGATCGCGCTCGGCTCCATCAAGAGGGTCGGGGACCTGCAAGCGTTCTCTACTAACGACACATGCCTGGAGTTCGGTCCGGCAGACACTCGTGTGATCCTAAGACCTCGACCGGGCTATGTGCCCAAGGTTCCTACCACGCCCTTTAGAGATCAGGTAGTGAACCTACAAGTGCTGCCCCGGGAGGAGGCAGACCCAGCCCTCTCACTATTGTGTCCGGTACGTGCCTTGCGTGCCTACCTGGAATGCACCCAGAGCTTCAACCAAAACCAAAAGGATGCTGACGCTTTTTCGGGGCATTGGGGAAGAGTACGTGCAGCCTGAACACAGTTGGTCGCTTGTGCACATACAAATACCTGCCCGCTTCTGTGTCAGCAGTACACGTACACGGCTCAGCGCATGGCGAGTTTTGAAGTGGACCCCTAGTGTCGCTTCTTCGACATGACGTCGAAGTGAGCGACAGACGGGGAACGTCTCGGTTACGTATGTAACCTCCGTTCCCTGATGGAGGGAATGAGACGTCGTGTCTTCCCGGCCACGTCGCTAAGCCGAGCCGCTGAGATGCCCGGAACACTCCCGGCTCCTCAGAAAAATCCTGAATGAACGAGCGTATTTCCCTCGCCTTTATATCCGTATCCGGAGGCGGGGTATGCAAATACTGTTCGCCAACTCTCATTGGCCTTTTTTCATAGATCAGAGGTATCTTTCGGCGCTCAAGAGAGACCCCTAGTGTCGCTTCTTCAACACGACGTCTCATTCCCTCCATCAGGGAACGGAGGTTACATACGTAACCGAGACGTTTGCTAATGGGGTAAGAAAAATAAACTTAATTCAAAAAGAAAACTGTTTTATAAAATTTTTTGGCAGATTTGTTTTCTTGTTTTATGTCAACAAAATGTTGTCAAATTTTTCTTAAACCAAGACAATATATTATACCATGTTTTATTGACAAGTAAATAAATCACATTTTAAGAATGTTTAGATAATTTTACAGGAATACAAGACAAAAATACTTGTCTTGAAAATCCTTTTTTGCAGTGTACATATTTGTTCTACAATTTTTAAAAAAAGTAGTGTTATTTGTGAAAGAAAACGATTTTATGACATTTTGGTAGCATTAAAAATTATTTAATCGTTATATCCATATACAATTTTTAAATAGTTTGCAATCACCCAGTGGTGCCTGTGTGGCAGCAGTATGGCTGTATGCAATGCACTCAGACTGAACCATTTTCTCCATCAACTCAAAACAAGCCTGCACTGAGATGACTACACTGAAAAATAGTAATTTATTGATCAGACACATTCCTGACTTCCGAAAAACTTTTTAAGTTGACACTGGCAATGTCGATGGGCACCGTATATGATGACACTTGATTCTGGTTCAAGTGTTGGACTTTTTAAATATGTTTGGTCAGCATATTGTTTTGACAGCAGTGTTGTACAGTAGGTATCATGACCCGCAATGTCTTTTGCATCCAATGTATGACTCATTTGTATAAAAATGGATAGTGATTTTGCTCTGATAAAAGAGAGAGTGGCAGATGGTGAGGAAAGTAACACAAAAGTAATATAACACTTTACTTTCCATAAAAAGTTAATTTAAATTAATTTAGCTTTTTAAAGTAGTAACACAATAGTTACTAGTTACTTTTAAAAGTAACCCCTGGCCCCCACCATATTCCACTCTCAACTCCTTAAATATTAAAAAATTGCAGCCTCAAGAGGCATTAAGACCCAGGTTTGACATCAGTGAAGTCAAATGTCACTGGCTCTTGTGACCAATTGCAACAAGCTCAAGTTCAGATTTATCTGTTGAATGTGATTTGATTTATCTCCTAGCTAGGATCAGGATGTCACTCCATTCATTGCTAATGAGGAAATTATGAGACACTGTTTTCTGAGGTACTGTGACAGATGATTGCATATTTCCAATTTTATTTCTGATTATTACATTTTTTCAGTAAAGAAATTCATGAAGTCATCACTATTGTTCTGCTACTGAATATCTGGTTCAGTCGAGACTTTATTTCTAACCAATTTAGCCACAGTACTGAATAAACACCTAGGATTGTTGTGGTTATGTTCTATGAAATTGCTAAAATATGCTGATCTGGCAGCTTTAAGTGCCTTTCTGCAGCTACAGTCACTATCCATACAAGTACAACGAAATACCTCTAATTTTGTTTTCTTTTCTCATATTCTCCATTTTCAAAGCTCCTTTCTTGAGAGCACGAGCATGATCATTACTATGGTGTGGGCCTTTTTTCTTTAATTTTCTTTAATTGATAGGGGGCAACATTATCAAGAGTATTAGAGAGGACTGTATTTATATTTTATGTTATCACATCAAGTTATCCAATACTTTTTGTCTCTCTCTCTCGAACTGGCGTCCCCGGCTTCTCTTTATCTCTCTTCTGCTGATTGGGCTGATTCAGTGCCAGGCATCCATCATTACACCCTGCCCACACCCTCCTCCTCATCACATAGTTCTATCTGAATGATATTGTGGTGTTAATTGAGTAACATTAACGGATTGCAGCATACAAGAGACAAGGTAATGATATGAGGTGTCATCGCTCTGCAGCAGAATATCTATAGTATGAATATAAACTACATATGACAGAATTTAATCTAGTTTATGATTATGGTTATGAGTTGGTCCTGTGACATTTTGTCTGATTCCACAAGAGTTCAGAATATTGATAAATGCTAATTCCAATGTGTCATTACAGTAAGTGAATGTTGATGTCACCAACAATTAAAACTCTATATCCACAGTAACTACTAGATCAGATAGAAAATGTGCAAATTCACCAAGGAAATCAGAATACGGCCCGGGTGATCTATATACTGTGGCAAGGGCTAAAGATGACCAAGATTTTTTAATTTGTATCTGATGGTGTCACACTAAGCATTATTAGTTCAAAAGAATTAAACTTTTAACCTGTCCTCTGAGTAACACCAAATAATTCACTGTAAATAGCAGCAACACCTCGTCCTTGACCCTTCAGATGAGGCTCATTGGCCGTGCGGCCAGCCCCAGATCTCGGCGGTGTACTCGAAGAGGTCGAGGAACATTTCTGAATCATTCGCTGCCCCCATATTATATAACGTGGGCGGGGGCAAAGGGGTGCTGGTGTCTGGGGTCATGACATGGGCAGTCTCCTGGCTGAGCAGGCTCCGGATCACATGCCAGTCCTCTGCTTGAGCCCGTAGGATTTCAAAAAAACTATGATCTTGGTCTTGCCGTAGCTCATGCAGGATTTTTTGGTGGTTCTGATTCAGGCTAATGAGGGACTGGAGGACGTCCACCAACTGGGAGGACTCTATGGGGCGACTTCCTTCTATCTTCCAGGGTTCCTGGGTTTTGGCACCAGTGTAGAGGGAGGACATGGGGAACCAGGTTTCTTCAACTTGCTTCACAATACTCTTTAGCTTCACCAAGAGCTTTAAGACCCAGGCTCTCTCTCTGTCTGCTGGTGGTGTGGTTCTTTTATGCTGTTCTCCCCATGCTCACTGTAATTAGAGACAGGTGTTAGACATAATTTAGCTCAGGTGGAAGCGCCCTTACCACTTTCTCTGTCTCCTTGACCATGCCCCGCTGCCACAACTACTTTTATAATATGTATTTTGTTATGATTTCAGAAACAGATTATGATATTTTATTATATTTAAGTTACGTGTGACTGGTTAGACGTCCTTTTAATTTTCAAAGCAGTGATTGGCTGGGAGAGGGGTTTAACCAGGAAATCGGGGCAAAGGCTTTTCAAATGGAGTAAGAAAGAGAAAAAATATGGGTATTCTATGCTACAGTATAGAAAGAGAAACTTGTCACTCTTTTGGAGGACTTCAGGTAATTGGAACCAAAATTGGATGTATATTTGTCGGAGTAGAGCCGCTGCTCCTTTGCATAGAAAGGAGCCAGTTGATGTAGTTTGGGCATCTGGTAAGGATGCTGGAGCTGCTGCCCCCGTGACCCGTCAACGGATAAGCGGTTGAAGATGGATAGATGGATGGATTGTAGATTGTTATTAATCATTAATGAACCCCTTTATAATCCCTTTACAAAGGGAATGTTAATGTAAAATGTTACTCTAATATATTCATATAAATAATCAAATGTATATACAGTGACTCCCTTGAGACTTCTGTGTTTACCTGCTGCTTGTTTTGGAAACAGACACCAGAGGGAGATTTTGCATATGTAGGTTGACCACTGAGCCCTTGCTCGCTCTTGATACCTTGGGAGTCAGTAGTGAGAACTATTTAAATATGATTTATATGTTTCATGTTCACTCCACTTTGTATGAAGTTAATTGATACATATAAATATATAATAAAAATATTAAATAATATAATATAATATTGTATACTTGATGTTTGTTCCACTTGGAATTTTAAGACTGATTAAATGAAAATGTTTGTTTAAAATAATATAAAAATGATATATATAAACTTGTAAGTATAAAACTCCATGAAACCAACAGTTATACAAATATTACATTTCTAGGAATTTGTTTCTCTGTTTTTAACTAGAGTTTTAAATTATTATTATAATTTTTTTATTATTATTATTTATTTTTATATCAAATATTGAATATATATAAACTTCCTTATTTGTCATTAACCCATTGAATATTAGCAGTGATTCAACATGCATTTGCATTGGAAATCAGAACCACGTGGCTTTTCCTTTCACAGTTTTATTGTCAGACATTCAGTAAAGTCAGATTTCTATCATTAGAGTGTCATCTGCATCTTACTATTGGCAGGTTTGTGACACTTAGACTCCGTGGTATCTTCTTGTTCCTGGTTCTGTGATTTTTCTGTTTACGCTGTTATGACCTACCTTGTTCATTTGAATATTCAACAAGGCCAGTTTATTTATTTGTGTAACATGTAAATAATCGTTAAATTTAGAGGAACATGCTGGGCAAACAGACTCCAAATCCAATTGTCAATACTAATCAACTCCTCCACTCCCAAAGTCTTTAATCTGCTCCTCGGACATGATGAACCCTAACCTGAATTAATATGAATGAATATCCTAACCCTAAACTGAATTAATTTTAAACGAAAATGTCTTTAAAAACAACAATTTATTAATATATATATTATATATATTATGTGTGTTTATGTATTTTGTACATAGATTTACTTATGGTTTTTGAGGACAAAGCCGGCATTTCACTGTATCTGACAAACGATAGACTGGAAGTCAATAATTTCTAATTGAGTGTCGGACTGGGGCTGCGTGATCGCCCAGTCTGTTAATGCTGAAATGACAGTGGAAAAAATTAATGGGGAAATCTCCAGCATGATCAGCGCCTATGTACACTGCAGGCACACACACACCAAGTGATAATTGTGCACCCAGTCTGCTCTCTGCTGTCATTGTCGCCATGATTGTTAATTTTTTATATATTAAAATCATCCCATTATTGCCAGCCTTTGCGATATGCATATTGTGGTATGTACATTTGTGATATTTAGATAAAGTCCACATATTGTGCAGCCATGCATTATAGTAAAAGTGTTTTGATGTCATAAGATGGCACTGTGTGAGGAACAGTGTGAAAAATACGTGTTTATGAACTGACAGTCTGCACTCATGATTTGTGTGAAAGGGATTAAAAGTAATTGCTGTTTTAGTGCCTCTAGAGTTCAGTTCACAAGGAAAATGATGTGATACGTTTAATGAGCCATGTACAAAATAATTTTGCAAAAAAAAAAAAATAGGTAAAGTGTTTTGATGAGACCAGGATGGACCCAGTTTTAGGTTGAAACCCAGCAACTGATAATCACAAGATTAAACTGTCCATTTTACAACTAGTGCTAAACTTATACAAACTACAGATCCTGAGTAATGTTATCACACTAAAAGATAATTGTATCAGGGCTCCTAAGAGTTTGGAGGGCAAAGAGGGTAAAAGTGCACTCTGACGAGATTCAGAGGGACAGAATGCCATAAGACAGACATGTGTCAGCATAGAAAAACTCTCAAGAAGAATCTCAGTCAAATATGTAGACAAAGGGGAAGTGACTGTGTGTCTATACTCGGGGAAAGGCAAAGAAACCTTTGAAGAAGATGCTTTTGATTGATGTGAGGAGATGAGATCTTGAAACATGACTGTGGGAAAGAAAAAAACAAGCCTTACGTTGGACAGACAGCAGCCTGAAATGGAGGCCAACCAGTCAGATTGGATGATTAGATGGCCAGGTCAGACCTTACCCACAGGAGGTGGGGCTGCTGATAGATGTTTGTCAAGGGGCCTTGGTCGGAGAAGTGTGTATGGAGTTTGACAACCAATTAACCCCCTCTCTCTTTTTCCACATTTTCTTCTAATTTATTTGACCAGAGTTTAAGCAATTGGCTCAGGAACTGAGACAGTAAGGGCATGAGGACATTTGAGTAGCAGCCATAATCTTTATAGAGCTTCATTATCTCCAAATATGGAAAGCAAACTTTCAAAAGAAATTTGGTATAACAGAACTTAAAAGAAACAAGTAGAAGTCTGTGAATACAATGTCCACAAATATGTCAACATTCTATGCATTTGCAGAGGTGTTGTTAGCTGTTTTTCAAAAGAGAGATAGCTGAATGACGATAAGATTTCAGTTTTTTTTCTTCACCTAGGGGCACAATTGTTTGTATTTACTACCATCTGCTATCTGTTACCAAATGATGAGATCATTTAAGACTTCTACAGAGCAGATATAACAAATCAGAAACAAACAATAAAATGAATGTAAAAGGTGTATTTGCAGACTTTTTAGAGACATAATTACAATCCAATAATAGATCCTAACTATATTTTAAATAAACAAATATAAACCAACAATAAATGTGATGGCATATTTAATTAATTCATTTATAATTTTATAAAATTCCACGTATTACAACAACTCCTGTATCTTTAATTATACATTGTCATATGACTAATAAGTCAGTAACTGCGCTGCTTCATTTAAGTCTCACAGGTCATCATTAAATAAACAGTAACAGTTTCAGAGACAGTTTATACTGTTTTGTAGCCTAATGTTATACTTCAGGCTTGTGAGATTTCAACAGTTCGTTTTTAATTTTGAGTTGGACATTCATAACTTGCAATTTTGTATAAGATTACTTGTATACTGGACTATATCTGTAAATGGAAGCACTATATATTTTGCACTGTAGATTCAAAAGAACCAGCTCCTTTGAATAATTCTTTCAGAAATCGAACTGTACTGGAAGCACTGTATGTTTTGGGCTGTAGATAAAAAAAAAAACAGCTCCTTTGAATAATTCTTTCAGGAATCTAACTATATCGGAAGCACAAATTTTTCAATTGAGGGCAGCACTGCTGCAGAAATGCGGTACTGGAAACAATGTTAGAATATTTCATAACAGTGTTCCAGCCGCATCGGCAGAAAATTGCATGCAGGAAAACCGTTAATGGAACCGAAAGTCACAAAGTTAATATGATTCTGGTATTTTTTAAAGAGTCGAACCAGTTCTGAACAAGAACCGCTTCTCAGTTCCCAACCCCAGATCCACACAAACACACTGCTTCATATATTACAATCGTTCTGTCAGCTAGTACATTCCACTACAAAATGAATTAAAATGTTTTCGGTTATGTAAAACTGTTCAGTGCCACTCCTTTCACAAAGATGGAATGTGGATGAATGAGTGAATATATGAATGAACGAACGAACGAACGAATGAACGAACGAACGACCGAACGAATGAATAGGTCATGGTTTGGGCATTCTCTAACAGCAATACAAATATACCAGACCTAAAATACAGATTTCTTTCTGAATTGCTCTCTTCCATAAATTTAAAGGCCTACACTACTCTTGAAAATTGGAACATAATACTGTAATTGGAGATGTCAGTCAAAACAAATGTTGCAGTTGTTGAGGTCAAACTTTTTGCCGTCTATGTCCAAGATAGACAGAAATTTATGTTTGTGTCTTGGAAGAAAAAAAAAGAAGAAAAAAAAACAGCTCCAATGTTATTCAATGCAACCCCATGTAACCCAAGGCTGGGTGATATGACCACAAATATTATTTCAATCTTTTTTTCATGTTGTTTGAAATCGATATTTATCACAATATACATTTCTTAACATTAATGTGGGATGAAATGCATTCCATATATTTGTTAGAACTCAAGAATGAATGTAAACATAACTTTTTTGTTTACACATAAACTCTACTGGGTGAGCTATATTTGAATTTGAATTTGAAGAAGTATACTCAGTTTGAGCTTAAATTTTCCAAAAGGTGTGTGGCCTCTTTTCGATTCAATTTCATCAATTTCATCATCTTCAGCGGACTTTTGACTCCACAGAAAGAGTGTTTCGTGTGTAAGTACTTTTGAGTACATTCTTACAAGTTGATCCTGGTCTGCTTGTAAATCTATGTAAATTTAACGATTCGATCGAGCTAAGAAAGAGTTATTTTTGTGTGGCCATGAAAAATATCCTTTCTGAGAATTGATAGACAATCAATACGAGTGTTCGCTCAACAAACAGATACATTTATTGTAGCTTGAACTACAAGTTATTTCTATTTACCGATCCAAAAGTTCATAATTAATTTTAACAAGTTATGATTAATTATTCATGTTTTCCTTTTAATGATATGTTGACTGAGGTATATTGTGATACATAATCTCATCCCTGTTTCTAAAAGATTTTGCTTCAAAGCTATAACTATATGTGTAATATTATTGTCAATAAGCTATGAGAATAATATTACTCCAATAAGAGAAATAATAATAATTGTCTTATTAAAGCTAATTCCCTACAGTAGAAATTGTGAGCTGATGAAACGAGACGTTGTATTACAACGGTGGAGAATTTATTCAGACAAATAATCTAGTTATTTGTCATTTATCTAAATTATAACAGTTGTCAAACATGACTGATTCCATTATACATTTCCTTACATAGTAATGTAGATATAAGACAATTTAATTTAATTCCTAGCTCACACATACTGTTTCCCTTACAAATAATGGTAACGTACATGACACTTTAACCCGTACAGTGTACATTTATCATAACAAATTCGCTACTATATTGGTGTGAGAATCTGGGCACTTTAACTGATTACTGTTTATTTATCCATTGTGGAATGCGTTGATGTTCATATGCATCGATTAAACTGTTGTCATTAGTGTTGACCCAGATAACAAATCACTGGTGATGGTTGCTATGGCGACGAAAGTTCATGGGAAGTCCTAAAGAGACTCTTCCTGGGCAATCTACCAAGCATACGCAACACCGCCAAACTAACCAGTTAGCGAACTTTCATTGAAACACCTAAATACACTACAGCTGTTATGAGGTTAGTTTAGATTTAGATCTTTTAGTGGCAAAGCATATTTGAAATTAAACAAATGTGCAATTAGTGAATCTAGAGCACTGTAAATTTGACACACTTAGCTCATTAACCTCATGTGTGCTTTATGTGTAACACTACAAATAACAGAGCTGTGTACATTCAAAGCTCAGCTAGCAGCATGTGCAGAATATTTATTTAATTAAATCGTAATCTTTATGGTTTGATAATCACACTACATCATATTGCAATTTCGATTTTATTTCTATTAATCGTTCAGCCCTACTCAACACCTTAATTTGTAAGAAGAAGATAAAGAGAAACATCAATCCATTCATCCCTCTTCTGTTTGCGATAATCCTATGTAGGTTTGCAGGGATGATGGAGCCTTAAAGAGCAACATCTCAAGAACAAATTTTGTGCAGTAAGTTGTGTCTAAATTATTTATTACCTAAAGATGCTGAAAACAAAAATTTGACTTAAAACATCTAAAAATCATTTAAAGGTGCACTTACTAATTTTTCATGTACGTCGTCTTGGATTACACTGACACCTAGGGGTCAGGAGACAACATCATTTAAACGCAATAGTTTCAGATACTGATATCATTTTAGAAATTCGGTATTTATAATCAGCGATGATGAATTTAATCCATGAATGATAGTGTCCAATAACAGGTGGGTTACTGAGATTAAGGCAGTAGAATTTGGCTGGTCATGTGATTCTAACATGGCAGCCCCCAAGTGCTCTCTATGTACAATAAAACCACTTTATAAGGTTACTGTTATGACTAGAGACTTCATCTAATGAGTAAAAATTATTTTATTGATTTTTAATTAACACAACTTATTTAATAGTTATGTGAACCAATGTCAAAGATATATTTAATGGAATACAACAAAACAAGACCCTGCATGAAATTATCCTTCATTTTTTTAAAAAATATAATTAAATTTGAACTAATATATATATATATATATATATATATATATATATATATATATATATATATATATATATATATATGAATATATAAGAATGCACAGATTTTTTACAGTCCAAAACAATGGAACAAAATAATATAATAGCATACTAGTTAAAATCCAAGAGCTGCAATACATGCTGGGAAAACACCCAAGAGCCTACTCTTTTTTTAAACAATATGGCTTTTAGCAGAATGAACCACAGCAACTATTCATTAAGTTAAATAGGTAAACTAATTGGCAAATCTGAACTATAGACCAATAGCTACAATCACTCAGTGTTTTGTATTTTAGTGATATCGGCCATTATGCTGCCCAAAATATGTAAACTGGCCATGCAACAATGAAAATCTCCAAACACACATATCCAATTAAAACCGCCGGCAGTCTAGGTAACTGCTGACATTGAGTGCATAACTTGTGCTCTCTCTGCTTTCTCGCTCTTTATCAGGCAAACATAATTAATGGAAGCGAAGTGGAGAAACATGCTGCAGCTTTATAGATTTTTGATGGTAATCAGTCAGATTAATTATGTGATATATGTCCCTTGTTAAGTTAATCGCACTTGGGTAAATACAATGCATGAACTTTGATAACAAACTGGTAGATAGTCTCTGACTCCTGAATCAATTTGCCAAGTTCTACAAATCACTTAGTTTAGCTGTGTTTTGTGCAAACGGTGATGCAACTACAAACATTTGACACTAGATGAAATCAAAATTGGGTTTATCTAAAATTTTAAATTTTTTTTGAAGAAAATGTAAGTGATGCTTGCTTGTTCAAAATCGGATGTTTAAGGTATAGCTTACCAAAACACTTAAATCATCTCGTCATTCACTCAAGGGTACCTTTACATTTGTGAAGGGCACCTTTAGATTTGTGAACGAAAGGGGCCCCCGCTCTGTGCACGTCTTTGCTTACATTATGAAACTTACATTACGAAAACAAACAGTCCAATCCAGTGAAACTATGTATTTCTGCTAAAAATAAAAGACAATGTTTGTATATTTTAATTTGATCATTATCTTAAAGGTAATTATTATCATACATGGAATCATTAATCGAGCATGCGTGCACTTTAACACACACACACACACACACACACACACACACACACACACACACACACACACACACACACAATGAGCTTGTTACACAGAACAAGCCATTTGAAACCTCCATCAGTTTTACTGTTACAAAATTTAATTCGCCTTACAAAGCAAAATCAAAACATTCTGATACTAAAACAATCAGTAACGACAATGAACTCTGCACTCTACTTACCATAAAATCGAAGTTTTCCTCTGGCACCTTCTCAGTTCCCTTCAGGCTTTGTTCGTCTTTTGCGCATACGTAAGATAAATGATGATGCAAGTGTGACCAACTGGAAATTTATATAAAAAGTCTTTGAAAATATGTAATTAACAATAAAAAAATTACTTTATAACATTATATTTATATAATACCTTTTGGAAATCGCCTAATTTTGTGTTTTATATATATATATATATATATATATATATATATATATATAGAGAGAGAGAGAGAGAGAGAGAGAGAGAGAGAGAGAGAGAGAGAGAGGCCTTTTCATTTCACTTGATAATTATGACATTTAGTTTGTCTTTTTTATGAAAGGTCTGTACAACAATGATACAAATGTTTTTATTGTACGAATACATATTTATTTATTTAAATAGCAGCCTTTCCGGTTCAATAATCACTTTGAGTCAGGTAGCTACCAGCTTTTCTGATGTGGGAAGCTACTTTCTTATGTGAGATCTCCTTGGTCATTACAACACAAAAACACTTAAAAATAAAGCTCTCCCAAAAGAAAAGCTCAATTTAAATTATACTCTTGAGTTATAAGTTATAATAGGTTATACTACTTATAATAAATAAATAATACATCTATAGTAATTGTATTATATTATAGCAATATATTACATCTGTGATGCTCTGTTATGCAGCATTTTAGTTGACAAAAATAACTCCTGAATAAAGCTTTTCATTTGATAAAAATAAAACAAACTCATATTGAACATTAATTTTTATACTTTCATTTGATTAAAATGTTTATGAATTTATTTATTTAAACACCATTTTGATGATAAAATTAAAATAAACTGTTGATATGCAGTAGAGATACTCATACTCTGTCTAAAAAAAATGGTATCTGGACATCCCTAGAAACCGTATAGCAATCCCAAGGCAACAACCCACAATACCCTAGTATGAAAGGTAAAGTTTACCTAAGAATTAAAATACTCTGATCATTTACTTACCCTCATGCCATCCCAGATGTCAGAATTCAACAGTGTTTGGTATAATGGCAAGTGATATTCTAGTACCAAATTAGCAATTTACCATGATTACTCAAGTATAAGGTGTAGAAGTGATGGCTGCTGGAAATTTGATCAAAAATGACTTTCTTTCAAATAGTGAGGAGGTGTTTTTTACATCAGTAATATCCTGACTGTACTTTGTGATCAGTTTAATGCCACTTTGGTAAATTAAAGTACCAATTTTCCCAAATCTGTACATTATACAGGGGGAGGGCAGTGGTGGCTCAGCGGTTAAGGCTCTGGGTTACTGACGAGAAGGTTGGGGCTTCAAGCCCCAACACTGCCAAGACACCAATGTTGGGCCCTTGAGCAAGGCCCTTGACCCTATCTGCTCCAGGGACGCTGTATCATGACTGACCCTGCACTCTGACCCCAGCTTAGCTGGAATATGTGAAAAAAAAAAAAAAAAAAATATTTCACTGTATATATGCAGAAATCTATGTATAATTTGTGACAATTGATCAATTAATACTATTCCAAATTTTTGGCCGCCAGTGTATACACTTTTATAATGACTTGAAGTGAATGCATTTCACTTTAAAGAAAACAGCTTATAAAGTAAATAAAGAAAGAACATTTTTTTTAAAAACATTATAATTTTGCAGTTAGTCAATGTGGCACGGTGGAGGGCGAAACCGGCTTGACGTATAACTTAAAGGTTTAATGTAAAACTCAAAAGACAAACACATAAGATAACGGACATGTCCGTAATTGAGCTCTCTCTCTCGATCGCCGTCTGCGAGTGGCCTTTATCCCTCTTGATGGCTTAATTAGCCTAATACGGGACCAGGAGTGCGTAATCACGCGCCGGTCCCGCCCTCCACCGTGCCACAGTCAATAAGGTTATAAAAACACAAAATTTGTCGATTTCCAATAGTAAAAGTTATTATATAAATATAATGTTATAAAGTGTTTTTTTTTTTTTAAATGTATTACATATTTTCAAAGACATTTTCGATCAATTTCCAGTTGATCACATTTGCGTCATCATTTATCTTACATATGCGCAGAAGACGAACAACGCCTGAGGGAACTGAAAAGGCACCATTTTCAGATTTTATGGTAAACAGAGTGCAGAGTTCATTGTCATTACTGATTGTTTTAGTATCAGAATGTTTTTCTTTTTCTTTGTAAGGCGAATCAAATAGGTAATAGTAAAACCGATGGAGGTTTCAAACTTTAAAACTTTAACGGCTTGTTCTGTGGAACAAGCTCACTGTGTGTGTGTAATGGCTTGTTCTGTGGAACAAGCTCACCGTGTGTGTGAGTGTGTGTGTGCATGCGTGCGTGTTAACGTGCAAGCATGCTCGACAAGCATGCTTGATAAATGATTACATGTATGATAATAATTACCTTTAAGATAATGATAAAATTCAAATACTCAAACGTATATTATTTTAAGCAGAAATGCATGGTTTCACTGTTTGTTTTCATAAAGTAAGTTTCATAATGTAAGCAAAGATGTGCACAGAACGGGGGCCCTTTTGTTCACAAATCTAAAGGTGCCCTTCACAAATGCAAAGGTACGCTTTACATTTATATTTACTGAAGTTTTTGCCCTTTGTCTGCAGTGTTCCTTACAATCAAATCTATATGACACCTTTACAGCTCACATCAACAAGTGTATCTGGATTATTCTGAGAACATAGGCAACAATAATCTTCCATTTATCCAATCAAATCTATATGACACCTTTACAGCTCACGTCAACAAGTGTATCTGGATTATTCTGAGAACATAGGCAACGATAATCTTCCATTTATCCATATCTTGATGGGAAGCACACATTATTTTTGGTGAAATGAACTGATCACAACCTTTCAAGACCAATGTGAAGAGCAGATGGCCTGCTATAGTTAAATAGAGACTGGTTAGTATTCTTACCTATTTGCTATACTATCTTGCAGAATGAAATGTGATCTTAAAACCCCTGATCTACTACTACCTTAAACCGACAACATGTTTTCCCTGTCTTTGTCTCACACTACAGTCGATGTGACTAAACTGAATGCTAAGCAAAATAATAGCCAATATTTTGATTTATGCAAAACCTGGTTGGCTCAACACTATTAAAATGATTCAAAGCATGATGATATAAATATACATATATTTTGAGTGCTTTGTGTTGTTTTCAGCCAGAGCAGCACTGAACATGTCATGTCAAAAACACTCCTTTCTGAAGAGGTAGGACCCCCAACTGAAGCCCCAAATAAAATAAAACTCATTAACCCAAGCCCTATGAAACACCTTACCCAGATAACAAGGCAAGTCTACCTGTAAGGTGAATAAGTCACACATGTCCTCGTGAGGTGAATAGGGACAGTCACATGGCATAACGTCTGGTTATCTGTATATGGCCCTGTTCCTGTATTACTCCAGAATATCCAATTTCTCCCCCTTGACCATGAGCCTTGCTGTCGCTTCACTATTGGCTGTTCATTGTCTCATGAAGAATAGAAATAACATGCTTGCTGTAATAAACATTGAGTAGATTGAATAGAAGCACACTGTGTGTTGTTGTTCTTTCTTCTCCCTTCACGAAGTCTTCATAGACACAGACTCCCGACTGCATCTCACTGGGCACAAACATAGAAATACGGGACCAGGGAATTGGGGATCGTGAGTAGATACAAAATATTCCTAACAGTGGTTTACGCTCCCGTCTCATGTCGCGACTTGCCTGTGAACTCCTCTGGAGTCAGCAGTGACTCAGGTCGTTGCGTGCCACTCACATCCCGGACCACAGAAATATCATAGCAGATGCTCTGTCATGGCAGGTAATGCTAAGGGTATGAGTGGAGATTCTACCCTCAGGCGGTCCTGCTGTTTGGAGCCGATTGGGCCAGGCACATGTGGACCTGTTTGCCCCCCTGGAGTCCTCTCTCTGCCCTCTCTGGTATGCCCTGATGGGAGCTCAAAACTGACTCCACCGTGGTTTCCTTTCGCAGTAAACTCTGTTCCCTCTCACCCTTTGGCCTTTCCACTGATGTCCCTACCTCTCTTCCCACAATAAGTGTATTTTCCACGCTTGATGTAAACCTTGCCACAGACACACTTAACTCTACTTTAACAACCTGTCTAGACAACATTTGTCCTCTCTCCTCTAGACCAGCTCGTACTACATCACCCAGCCCCTGGCTGTCAGACGTTCTTCGTGAACATCAGACTGATCTCAGAGCAGCTGAGAGGAGATGGCGTAAATCTAGAGATCCAGCAGATCTAGGTAAATATCGACTTCTGCTTGCAACTTTTTCAGAAAATGTTAAAGCTGCAAAAACCTCCTATTACCAGATAAAGATCAACAGCACCACAGACACTCGTAGCTTATTTAGAACATTCAACACACTTCTCTGTCCTCCCACTCCACCACCTGACACATCACTGACAGCAGATATCTTCGCCACATTTTTTACTAATAAGGTTACAACCATCAGTAATACAGTCACTGCACCTCCATTCTTTCTCTATGTTCTCTCCTCTGCCTGACACTGAGGTCTCTAAACAACTCCTCTCCAACCACCCCACCACCTGTTCCCTTGACCCCATTCCATCACATCTTCTCCAGGCCATCTCTCCATCCATCCTACCTGCACTTACACACATAATTAACAAATCTCTACTTACAGGCACTTTTCCCACTAAATTTAAGCAGGCTCGAGTAACCACACTACTGAAAAAACCTGCACTTAACCCCACACTGTTAGAACACTACAGACCAGTCTCTCTCATCCCATTCTTGGCAAAAACACTTGAAAGGGCAGTTTTCTCTGCCTATCTCTCACAGAACAAGCTGCTGGATGACAATCAGTCAGGCTTCAAAAGTGGACACTCCACCGAGACTTCCCTGCTGTCTGTCACAGAGTTACTAAGACAGGCGAATGCTGAATCCAAATCATCCGTTCTGATTCTGCTCGACCTTTCTGCAGACTTTGACACTGTCAACCATCAGATCCTTCTCTCCACCCTCTCTACTCTGGGCATCAGAGGAACTGTGCTTGACTGGTTTACATTTACATTTACATTTATGCATTTGGCAGACGCTTTTATCCAAAGCGAGTGGTTGTGGCATAGTGGGCTAAAGCACTAATCTGTTAAGCAGAAGGTTGTCGATTCAATCCCCACAGCCACCACCATTGTGTCCTTGAGCAAGGCACTTAACTCCAGGTTGCTCCAGGTGGATTGTCCCTGCAATAAGGGGCTCTGTAAGTCACTTTGGATAAAAGCGTCTGCCAAATGCATAAATGTAAATGTAAATCCAAAGCGACTTACAGTGCACTTATTACAGGGACAATCCCCCTGGAGCAACCTAGAGTTAAGTGCCTTGCTTAAGGACACAATGTGGTGGCTGTGGGGATCGAACCAGCAACCTTCTGATTAACATTTATGTACTTTAGCCCACTACACCACAACCTCCTATCTCTCAGATAGGTCCTTCAAGGTAGCCTGGAGAGCACAACGACACCACAGTGACTGCTCGAATCGCTGCCTGTTTGGCACACATCTCAGCCTGGATGAAGGAACACCACCTGCAACTCAACCCAGCCAAGGCCAAACTCCTTATCTTTCCAGCCAACCCTACTGCTGAACACAACATCACCATGCAGCTGGGTTCAACTACAGTATTTCCTTCCAAAACGGTCAGAAATCTAGGGGTCACCATCGATAACAAGCTAAATTTCAAAGACCACATCTCAAAAACTGCAAGATCATGTAGATTTACACTCTACAATATCAGGAAAATAAGACCTTTCCTCTCTGAACATACCACACAACTGCTTGTTCAGTCACTTGTCATAACTAGACTGGACAACTGTAAATCTCTCATTGCAGGCCTTCCTGCATGTGCAATTAGACCTCTGCAAATGATCCAGAATGCAGCAGCATGTCTGGTCTTTAATGAACCAAAGAGAGTGCATGTTACACCACTCTTTGTCTCTCTGGCTGCCGGTTGATGCACATATTCAATTCAAGGCTCTGATGCTGGCATACAAAAATCACTGGTCTGCTCCAGCATACCTAAAATCATTTATGCAGATCTACACTCCTGCCAGAAGCCTGCGGTCGGCTAAGGAACATTGCCTTGTTTTACCAACACAAAGAGGTACCAAAATACTTTCCCGGACTCTCAGTTTCATCATACCACGTTGGTGGAATGACCTTCCCAACTCCATCTGTGAAGCTGACTCACTCTCTGTCTTCAAAAAACGGCTTTTTTTTAAAAACACATCTTTCCCAAGAGCCCTTAACCAGTCACCAAAATTCAATCTGTTTTGAATGCTATTCTGATGCTTGTAAAACTTTGTAGTATGGCACTCTTCATACAAATGTCTCCTTAAGATGATTTGCTTATGTTTTCTCATTTGTAAGTCGCTTTGGATAAAAGCATCGGCCAAATGAATAAGTGTAAATGTAAAAATTAAGCTTTGCGCTCTTTCTCCCATGTGTTTATGACTTGCAGACCCTGGATGCTCCTACTCCTAGCTCTCTGCCTTTCGAATTCAGTGGAGGAATCCATAGTCAGACCCAGTACGTGTGCTAACAGAGGTAAGTGCTCCTCAGGAAGTTACTAGGGTAGCCGAGACCTATGTGTATTTTCCGCGATGCGGTCTCCCCTCTCTGTTTCAGTAGACTCGCATCTCCCTTGGCAGAGCCTCCTCGGCCCGGTTTCTGTACTTATAGAAAAACCCCTCCCCCACAAAGGGTCGAACCTACCACCTATCTCTTCCATGTGTGGCCCTTGTGGGCCCATATGACGTATTCGCCGCATTCATGCCCTCCCCCCCAAGAAGGGCAGGGTGTGGCTTCAGCAGGGTCTTTTCCCCCTGAAAGATTGATGAATTATGAGCATTAAGGGCCCAGCAGAATTTAATTTCTAAGTGGAGAGAAAGACTTAGAGAGAAAAGGCCATGGCTGGTGACACGTCTCCTTCCCCCTCCTCAGGATTATGGGGAAGCACCCGACGTTTTGGGGTGTCTGGGGAAGCTCCGTGCAGCCTGAATGCATCTGTTCTTGCGCTCATAGTAGTAGCTTGCCTACACCTGCATCGGCAGTTCACGTGACCATTCAGCCTTTGTGGCGTTTCATATAGGGATCCCTAGTGTCACTATGTGAGTGAGTAACAAAAGTGTTTCATGTTTCATGAATTGTTTCTCAATGATGAAATAAAGTACATTCAAAAGTTAAATGTTCTTCTTCTCAATATATTATTCCATTAAAATTAAGATTTTTGTGTTGCACTGTTTGATATTGTGCAATTGTGTGTTGATTGTTGAAATGTTAGTGCCTTGTATTGATATGCTTTCATGCATGCATTATTCATGTATTGTAAATGTAATAAACATGTTAACTATAATATGTTGAGTCTTGTTACTCCTGGATATTTCGTACACTGGTTTCATTTAACAAATTAATTATATTAACATGAACCCTTTCATTTATAAGGGTTAATATAAATAAAAAGCATAAATGAAAGGGTTTTGGATCCTTCTTTTGAGTGGTTCTACAATGAACCTTTGGAAAGGGTTCTTTAAAAGACTTGTCACTAAAAGTTTCTTTGTGGAACTAAAAAATGTTCTCCTATGGCATCGCTGCAAAACACCCTTTATGGTTCTTTGTGGCACATTTTATTTTTAAGAGTGTAATGGCCATGTAAAATTCTAAACATGTTCCCTTCAGATCATTTGAAAGGAAACAACTTTAAAGAACAGCATGTTTATTCCATGCACTCTTGAATCTGTATGCGTACCTATATACGTGTGTGTGTGTGTGGTTTTGTGTAGGTATGTAGCCACTCCTTAGTATGAGACTATGAACGATGACCTGCTTTCTGCACTGCATGCTTACAGAGAACATGTCCAACACAAGCCAGTCTGGGGGATGGAGAATTGATTTACTTCTCGCCTTTTAACAAAATTAACACACACGCCGCTGACGAGCTATCACACCTTGAAATAGTGGCTGTATGGCAGCACACATGCGTAAAATTAATAGCCGTGACCATGTGACGTCCCCTATTCTGAAGTGCCATCTCACAGATGATGAATTACTATTGTTATATAATCTCTTGCTAAGATACTGCAGAAAATAAGACACAAAGAACTCGTCTTATGGAAAAAATAAGGTCGTTTACGGACCCAAATTTTACATTGGACATCAAGTGGTTGCCCAACACAATATAAACCCATAACCCATATTTGATGTATTTTGGGTGTTATTTTCATTTACCATGTGTAGTTTTAGTCATGGCACATAACACCAATGTTGCCATCTGCATAATTTGGCTAGCTTCAAACAAGTGACAGCTGATTTTGCACTTATTTCAGCTTTGAAGGGATGTTGGCTGTTTTCTCCACCCTTTTAAAATAGAGAGGAGATAAGCTTTATTTTGTCATCCTAACTTTGTAAGACTATGGTTTATTGCATGTAATTATTTTGATTTAACATTGGGGTTTTTTCACCTGCTGTGTGTGCAGGGTTGGGGAGTAATGAAATACATTGAAATAACTACAGTTACTATTTAAATAATTGGTAATTATAATGCAGTTACATTCCAAATGTATTTTGATTACTGAAGAGATTACTTTGCATTTTATTGTCATTTATTTCATTTAATATTTAGTGGAATTCAGCTTAACTGTTCTAAGTGTGTTTTGGAGGTGTAGCCAACATAAAGAATATGGCATGAATAGCATATTTCTGGAATCACATTCATTATTGCATCTGCTCTTATAAAACCCATTTGGTCGATTTAAATCGGCTGTTAATAAGTTTGAATATTGAATGCCTTATTATTTTATGTGAGCTAATAATTTAGCAGTAATTTAGCAATAATTAAATTTATTCTATAACATAAATATCAATTTAAAATAATTTTAATTTGCCTTACCTTAGTCCTTTCAGATGGATAACATTTATACATATAAATGATGCGATCCAAAGTGCATTTGAACAGCGGAGAAACACTTTCTTATGATGTGTTACATTCATACGAGCAGACAGAGAAGTACGTTTGAAGTAAGTTTGGAGCAGAATAAATAGAAATAACCCTTGTGTAAATTGTCAGCTTTACACTAAGCTAAAATTTGATTTCTAGCCATGTTAACAGGCATGGTCATATTTTTTTATCAAGAAAATTCACTGATTTTTCAATTATGTTTTCTAGTAAGACCTTTGATATTAGGGCAAAAACTGTGTTCTTGATTGTCATTTTTGTATTGTTTTCCTGTAAAAATATCCTTAAATCAAGATCAAAGAAACAAAACTGCATAAGATATTTAGGTTTTTCAGAGAATGTATTTTTAACATGTGTATTATGTCTTACTGTACTGGCAGAGTTTTTATAATCAAAACAAGTGAAAAAATGAAGTCAGCCTGTGCTGATGAAGTAATCCAAAGTATTTAGAATACTCTACTGACCTTGAGTAATCTAATGGAATAAATAAAAAATTACAATCTGTAGCGGAATACATTTCAAAAGTAACCCTCTCAACCCTGTGTGTGTGACCCTTCTAGAACAGACCATTTATGGGTCACAAAATACCATACCACTGGTCTCTCTCCACCATGGTTTACACAAAAAAAGAAGAACATGAACCAAAAAAAAGAAGAACATAAACTCATCAAGTCTTATTCAAATCTAATAACAAAACATTTAATTAACATGCACAGACAAGCAAATACACAATACAAAATGTTTTGGTTGGAGTGCAAGCCAAGAATTAGAAGCAACTTTTTTAATGTGCTTGACTTGAAATTTAATGCTGTACCTCAGTGACCATTCACCCTTGAGATCAGCCGCTTCAGCCACCCACATCTGTCTACCTCCTAACCAACTCCAGGCTGTTCCACTCTTCCACAGGGGCACCTGCCCCATCTGTCTACGGTCCCAGCAGTCCCCGTGCACCATTGTCCTGTATTAATAAGCTATTGATCCGTGGAGACATACTTTTTCAGTGTCTGGGCCTACCAGTCGCTCTCTCTTTTGCTGGTCTGGATTGGGCTGTATCGATGTGTGAGCTGTAAAAAGCGGCAGTAATGGATACACGGAGGAAGCTGAAGCCCATGGGCATTGAAAGGATGGGGTATTTTTGTGTTTTACTTCTCGTAAGCCTCTGTTTTGACATCTATGGCCCCCAGGGAGGAGAGGAAGTGCCAGCTGAATCGTGCCTGACATCAGTGCATTGGGTCTAGTGAAGGGCCACTCCCATTTACCCTGCTGTCTGACATGATGGATTATTTTAGTCCGGCACCTTCAGCCAAGCAACTCACCCCTTTGGCATTGGAAAGCACAAATGTATATATTTATATTTAGCATCTGAGAGAGTCTGTGTTTAACTCTGCACTTTTGCTTTTTTTTCCTTTTTACATTGGGAGTTTCAGACTGTTCTTTTAATAGCAGTGAAGTCCAGGGTCTTGATGATTGATCCTAAATAGATAGTTTTACAGTAACTTATTAGTATGCAGCAGGACAGAACAAAAATCTTTGATATTCCGAGGAAAAATAAATATTAATTTAGTAGGTTTTTTTTTTTTTAGGTTTTGATGTGCAATGTTTCTTTATGAATATTTTATGCACTTGATGACTTCAAAAACTTGGCTAAACTATACAATTACTTGTGTTTACCAGGGCCGCCACTGGCCAAATTGATACCCTACGCAGAGTTCCGGGTGGGGGGGTTGGCATGATATGAGTGTGAACCGATCATTTTGTGTTCCGCAACTGCTTCCGGGTCCTTGAATAACATATAACGTGCAAGTAAGGTCAGCCGGTGGACTTTCTGGTGCCCTCCTTGGGTAAGATGGTGCCCCCATAGGGAGTTGATGCCCTACGCAGACTGCGTAGTCTGATTATAGGGAGCAGCAGTACTGGTGTTTACACAGCCGTACCCTGCCGAAAAAAAAACATCTTAAACCACTAAAAGATAGTTTTATCTGGTCTTTGCTGGTTTAAGCTAGTCTCCCAGCCTGACCAGCTAAAAGTGACCAAAACACATCGAAAACCAGTCAACTGACCCGGGCCTCGTATTCCAAAAGCATCATAAGTATAATAGATCGTAGAATCCATTTTAAAATTCATCTTAGTTTTGCAGCCGATTCCCAAAAGCAACTTAAGCAATGCTGGAGTGTCTCTGGAGTACTCCTACAGGGCTGAGAGCACCATAAGCACATAGACTCATGCAGACACCTGCAGGACAAATGTGAAATTACACCTGCTAAGTTAATTTAATTTAAGTAACTACATGTTAAATATCTACACTTTATGCAAACACTTTAATATCAGAATACCCATGTTTTTTATTTTAATTTGAACAGACAAGTCTAATAAATCCACACACACGCCGCTGACGCGCTATCACACCTTGAAATAGTGGCCGTATGGCAGTACACGTGCGTACAATTAATAGCCGTGACCATGTGACGACACCTATTCTGAAGTGCCCTCTCATAGATGATGAATTACTACTGTTATATAATCTCTTGCTAAAATATTGCAGAAAATAAGACACAAATAATCTCTTGTTTTACGGAAAAAATAAGGTGGTTTATGGACCCAAATTTTACATTGGACATCAAGTGGTTGCCCAACACAATACAAACCCATAACCCATATTTGATGTATTCTTGGTGTTATTTTCTTTTTCCATGTGTAGTTTTAGTCATGGCACATCACGCCAATGTTGCCATCTGCATAATTTGGCTAGCTTCAAACAAGTGACAGATGATTTTGCACTAATTTCAGCTTTGAATGGCTGTTGGCTGTTTTCTGCACCCTTTTAAAATAGAGAGAAGATAAGCTTTATTTTGTCATCCTAACTTTGTACAACTATGGTTTATTGCATGTTATGATTTTGATTTAACATTGTTTTTTTCACCTGTTGTGTGTGCAGGGTTGGGGAGTAATGAAATACATGTAATGGGATTATATATTTCAAATATAAAATATAAGTAACTGTATTCCACTACAGTTACAATTTAAATAATTCGTAATTATAATACAGTTACATTCAAAAAGTATTTTGATTACTGAAGAGATTAATTTGCATTTTATTGTCATTTGTTTAATTTAATACTTAGTCCTTTTAGATGGAAAACATTTATCCATATAAATAATGTGATCCAAAGTGCATTTGAACAACGGAGAAACACTTTCTTATGATGTGTTACATATGCACAAATGCAAAAAATAGATAGCTTACTCTATATAAATAAACGAATAGATTAATTGGTAAACAAATTAAGTTCTTTGTGTGGACTAGTTGGATTAGTTGGTAACAGCAAAGATGTGGCATGACTGATGCAGACAACAGTATAAATTAAAATCAGAGAGATAAAAAAGTAAATAACTGCATGAAAATCATTTGTATATTTTGACTAATCCTTGTCTCCTCTTCCTATCTGACACCCAAAGGCACTCAAGCCAGCACTACATGGTGTGTAGCACCACGCATGCAGCATTGATGTCACCGTTATCAGTTTTGAGAGTAAAGAGCAGACCTCCACGTCATTGGTGAATGTCCATAAAGCACATCTTCTAAACGTCTCCTTATTTTGTGCTGCAAACTTCATGTGGCAGGGCTGAGGGTGGGGCCGGGTTGTGATTATACACACCCTGTCCCTTATTAGGCTAATTAAGCCTCCGAGAGGGATAAAGGCAGATGGCAGACGGTGGTGCTAGGAGAGAGAGATCGTTTACGGACATGTCCATCATGTGTGTGTTTTGTCTTTTGGTTTAGTTTATCATTAAACTATTATTTACATTGTCAAGCCGGTTCTCGCCTCCACCTTTCCGTTGAACCCTTTACATGTGATTAATTGTGAATCTCGTAATATTCAATGAATTCTTGTAATTAGCAGGATCATACACGGGGCCTCCGCTGTCTTCACCTATCCTGGAAGCTTTCATATCAAGATAAATTTGTGAAAATGAAATATTACACATGCACACATGATTATGGAAGCAGACTGTGTAAAATAAATAGATAATTCTGCACAAAATTATTGTAAAACAATATGTAAATAAGTAGTTAATTAGGTCGAATATTTAAGAAAATATATTTAAACAAAAATTAGCGAGGTAAAATACAAATGATTGTAAAGTTACACACAAATATAATGAAGTTACACTGACGAGCAACAATATGGTCACATTTCTGCACTGTCACACAGACAACGAACCTCTTAACTAGCACTTAAAGCAGATCCTCGCTCATTCATGTTAAGTGCAGTTTTGGGAAACGCATGCAAATAATAACGAACATTCTTAGAATTGCTCGTAGAAAATGCTCTTAACTGCTAAGATTGATCGCTATTGGGAAACAAGGCCCAGGCTGGGATACCAGCTAAGACCAGTCAATCTTATTTTTCTGTTTTTTGCTGTTTTGTTTGTTTGTTTGTTTAATTGTTTGTTTGTTTGTTTGTTTGTTTGTTTTCAATAGGGAAATCGGCAACAACTCATAAAAAACTTTGAAGCCTCTTTTGTGTTATCACCTAATAAGTTTAGCCAGAGACTGTATAAGGAGGAGGAAATACATTTGTAGAAAATAAATGGGTTAGGGTTAGGTTTAAATTTAGATTAGGAGTAGTCAAATTTAAAAAATCATAAAGCATTACTTAGCGGCTGTAGGAATGGAAGTCCTACCAATTTTTTGTAATACAGATGAGTTTTTGATATTCTGGACAGTAAAAAAACACATGAAATCTGATTTTTCAGAATCTGATTCAAACCACTTGGGGAGGTGGTTTCAAATGCGATTGAAATCTGATTTTTTTTTCAGATGAGTCTCAGTCCGGACGCTCTGGCTGCACAATTCTGATTTCAAATGGTCTTTTGCGTCACTCTTAACACGACACACAACAATGACGTCAAATATCGTGACTGCAGCACGGAACATCACAATATTTACCGGTCTCCTATCTGCATGGGTTGCTTTGGTAACGACGTAGGCATACCCACATGACGATGCTTTTACAGATGCAGGAAAAATGGAGGTGCATCATCGCACGCTCCAAATAAGCATCCAGCGCCCTGTCCAGTCGTAGTGCAAAACTCCTCCATCGTACAAGAAAAACTCAGCTAAGTTAAAACTTTAGCACAAAATTAATAGTCCCCACATTGTATTTTCTATCATTTTCATGCATTTATATGGCAAAAACTATTTTTTTATAATACAAAATATTGTGTTTCTGTCATCTGTCTGCTAAATGAAACAACAAAATTTTGTAGATGTATCTGGTGAAAGATCCAAAGGAGATTTCAGTAGATGAACACTAGAAAGACCAGCAGCATTACACCATTGGTTTTCAGGAAAGCCAGTCAATGAACCCTGAATGTTATTCCATTAGTGGAACAAGGCATCCAACATGAGACAAGCATTTGGACAGTCCACAAACAACATGCTGTGCCACAGAGCAAAACTTGGTTGTTCTACTTACTGTAAGCCGAAAAGGATTTCTTACATACAGGTGCTGGTGGTGCTCATGTGTAACATTTGTGTGGCTGGACCCTCTGAGGAGATGCTCTGCTTGGCTGCATGAAGATGTGGATGTGCAGTTGCTTCCTGCAGTGCTTCTGGGACCACTGAAGACCTGACATACTAATGGCATGTGTTCTTGGTTCCATGTGTCATATGAAACATGCAAAGAACATTTGTGCTATACAGCAGGATCCAAGAGACAACTAGTATCAATGCTTCTATTTTGCATTTCATCATTACAAATTCTAGTAACATCATTACAATTTGTAAATAAATAAATATTCACTCACAAAGCAGAACTCACCATGGTTTGCAAGCAAGTTTTCCTCTGACAAGAGTAAAATCTAGCATTTTTCTACATTTAAATTAGAAAAATGTCTATTCACAATAGAAATGTCCAAGATTTTTCCATGATTTTAAAATTGTATCAATTTCCATGCCTTTTCCATGCCTGGAAATAACTAAATTTAATACAAATTCTTCATATTTTCAGGTATTCCATGACCGTGGGTGACCTGAAGTTTGTGCTAAACTTGATGATCCATGTTATCCCAGCATGAGTTAAGAATGTTCAAAAGAGCATCTTGTGTGGAAGCAAGAAAATCTGACCTTTTGTAGGCTACAAAGGAGTTAACATGATTGATGTCACAAATTTTGCTTACATTTGATTAGTGACCAATATATAGTTATTAGTTATAGAATCTCAAATGTTTCTCCTTCATTTTACATAACTACTTTTGTTGTTTTTAGTTTAAAGAGCTTAAAACTTTAGTTAAAAGTTTTAGTTTTATGCAGAGCTACGTTCCCACCAGAAGCCTGTGGTCGGCTAAGGAACGTCGCCTTGTCATACCAAAACAAAGAGGCACCAAAACACTTTCCCGGACTTTCAGTTTCAACATACCACATTGGTGGAATGACCTCCCCAACTCAATCCGTGAAGCTGACTCACTCTCTATCTTCAAAACCGGCTAAAAACACATCTTTTCCAAGAGCACTTAAGTCACAAAATTAAGTTACAAAAATTAACAATATAAGCATCTGCCAAATGAATAAATGTAAATGTAAGATAAAACAGTAACACTTTAAAATAAGGTCATATTCATTAATATTAGTTAAGAATGCTTAACATGAACTAACAATGAACAATTTACTAACACACTTTGAACATTAAAAGCTGCAAACAATAACATTAGTTAATGCATAATGATCTTACATTAACAAACTATGAGCAGAGGTATACTGCATTGTTGCATAAACTTTAATCAATACCAATGAAGTCTGTAACATATAATTGTGCATTTTTACCATTAATATATATATATATATATATATATATATATATATATATATATATATATATTACTGTCATTATGTGTATATCTCAAATCTCTCAAAATCAATAATCTCTCACAACCATGAACAACAACTGAGATAACATAGTACTTCTACTCTGTATGGCAGATTCCTAAAATAGTTATTAAAATTTCAATTTATAATGCCAACTTTAAATCCTAGAGCACAAGTGTCAAAAGAGATAGCCAAGAGTTCCAGGTCTTTTTCAGAAGGTGAATTTTTAAAACAGTGCCTATTATAAGTGTGCAAAAAATGTGTCATTACCAAAAGCAAGCCTTTTCTAAAGTCATCTTGTCCAGAAACACAATTGCAGATAGAGTAATTGAGCTAACAGGGAGTCTGAAAACATACATAAGTGAGAAAGCGAGCTCTTATATTGTGTTTTTCGCTCGCAGTCGATGAAAGCACTGACATCACTGATCCAGCACGGTTATCAATTTTCATATTATGAGTAAAGTCAGATTTAATGGTAAATGAAGAACCTTTTGATGTAGCAGATATGCATGGAATGACAACAGGGAGGGACATCTTTAATGCGGTCAAGAAATCAGTCCATCCATGTATCCATCCATTTTCTGTAGCCACTTATCAAATAGAGGGTTTTGGGAAGCACTGGAGCCTATCCCAGCTGACTCAGGCTGAAGGCAAGGAAACACAATGGACAGGTAACCAGTCCATCATAGGGCTAACGCACACAGACAGACACATTCACACTCTCACTCACACCTACAGGCATTTTAGAGTGTCCAATTCACTTGAACTGAATGTCGTTGGATTTTGGGGGAAACTGGAGCACCTGGCGGAATCTCACACAAGCACAGGGAGAACATGCAAACTCCACACAGAAAAGACCAGAGTGAGCTGGGACTCAAACCAGGGACCTTCTTGCTGTTAGGCAAAAGTGCTACCCACTGAGCCACTGTGCTTTCGCTCAGTTGAGACATAAAATGAACTTGAACTGGGACAAATTGGTGGGGTTTACAACTGCTGGTGCACCTGCTATGTGTTTCATCAACAAAAAAGGTGGTTGACCCATCCTCAGTCCCTACTATTTTCAAAGAGATGGGCACGGTACATGGGGATGTGCATACCATACAAAAGCACGTACAAGTCAGACTGTAGTGATAAAGAGATTTTTTTGAGCTCTGGGAAGAAATTAAAATGAAAAAGTAATGGGAAACCCTTGCCCAAAATCTAAAAATCCAAACTGATGGTGCGATGTAATCGAGCATCTCAGTAAACTGATTGAGAGCCTGCAGGGCTGCAGCCAGGTCAGAAATTAGATGTATGACCCAGTCAAAGCATTTCAGAAAAAACTGTGGCAATGGCAGCAGAGAATTCTAGCACATTTTCCTGTCTGTCAAAGCATTTCAACCTCAATCCCACTTGCTTTTCCATGTAACGATTGACTGCTAAAGTGAACCTGTTGATCACTGAATTCGACTGATGCTTCACTGACTTTCAAGCACCACACTCCACCTTTGACATCTTTGCCAATCCTTTTACTACTGATGTCGCTAGTACACCACATTAACTTTATAGATTTACAATACAATTGTAGCCTAAAAGCAAAATACAAAGATGCTGCAACCGCTGATATTTATGGTCTCCTACTAAATGCCTTGATGCCACAGATACAAATTCATGCAGCCTGTGTCCACTCTATGTTTGAAAGCTCCAACCTTTGCAAACAACTTTTTTGATAATGAATCTCAACAAAATGAAAAAAAAAAAAAAAAAACACATCAGTGATGACCACCTCCACTCTGTTTAACAGATTGCTACCGCACAAGACCTAAACCCAGACATAGTGTACATTAATCCGGATACATTTGAAAACTGCGTTTTCGTTCCAAAGCGCTCTCCATCCACACTAATGTTTTCAAGCCTTTTCCAAAAGCTGCTCGTCCACACTGAAACGTATGAAAACGCTTAAATCGTGTCACTGCACATGTGGAAAATCCCCATTGAATGTATGGTCTGAAACGCAATTGTCCTTGTGTTCCATCGCCGGATACCAATTCCGAGTAAACTTCCCTTCACCTTTGAAGGTATGCAATGTGAAAGTTGTACAAACTGACATTTATTTTTTTAACAATGCTATCAAAGTGAGTATCAGGCACAACAGTGCCGCTTTAACACAGCCTGCCATCTTGATTGTTTTGGTTGGACAGATCACATTGCTAAAAATGCGTCATTGTTTTCCAAAGCATATGTTTTCACAGTCCACACTACAACGTGATAACGGCGTTTTCAAATTTATCCACTTTGGAGTGCGTTTTCAAAAAGCTCCATTTTCACAGACAAAAACGCCATCACAGTATGGATGGAAGGCCACAATGGAGAGAAAAAGATGTCTTTTCAAACTAAAATGTATTAGTGTGGACTAGGCCATAGACAGACTTCTGAAAATGCTGTCTATTGCAAGCCAAACTGACTTTTAATCATTCACATGATATGAAATGTTGATATCAGCAATTACATTTTCACTAGTTAAAATGCTAATTCTTGATATCAGGAATGTAATTTCTACTAGTGAAGATGGCAGTTCTTGATATCAGGGATTACATTTGCACTAGTAAAAACATTAACTCTTGATATAAAAAAAATGACATCATCAATTGCAGGAATACACATTCTTGATATCAAAAATGAAATTTCAACTGTAATTCTTGATATCTATAATTGCATTATCACTAGTAAAATTTCACAATGCACTCATTCACTCACAATCAAAATGCAAATACAATATCTTGATATGTATACATTGTATATACTGTATTTGTAATTCTGCTTTCAGAGCTTAATATATTAATTAAATCAATAATATTCTGAAGAACAGCCATTTCTGAATGTAATGAGTAATACAAATAGTCTTACATTTTCCACGGGCCCTTTAAGTGCACACATACCGTTTTGTGCATGTTATAAATTCGCCACATGTTGTGCATTCTAAGATGCTATTCTCTTCACTACAATTGTACAGAACAGTTATCTGAGTTAACGTAGCCTTTCTGTCATCTCGAACCAGTCTGGCCATTCTCCGTCTCTCTCTCTCTCATCAACAAGGCATTTTCGTCTGCAGAACTGCCACTCACTGGATATTTTTTTGTTTTAGGCACCAATCTGAGTAAACACTAGAGACTGTTGTGCATGAAATCCCAGAAGATCAGCAGTTATAGAATACTCTGGCACCAAAAATCATGCCACAGTCGAAATCTCTAAGATATTTTTTTTCCCTATTTTGATGGTTGATGTGAACATTAATTGAAGCTCCTGACCCATATCTGAATTATTTTATGCATTGCACTGATGCCACACGATTGGCTGATTAGATAATCGCATAAATAAGACTACGTCTTATGGTTTAATAGTCTGCGTATCAATCAGTGGACATTTTCTAGTATTTGCATGGTGTGAAGACATCATTCTAATCATAAACAGATGTGGTATGAAGAAAAATAAAGACGCAGTCATCCAAAACCTTTAGTGCCTGGCACTGCGAGGAAGATGTGGCACATGGACAAACATGCTGCGTGCCTTCATACACTCCAAACGAATGCATCCATTTAATGTAATAATTTTAGGCATTGAAGCATCATTATCATAAAGGCAGATTGATTCTCTGCCATTTCGGAGATGCCAAGGTCGCAAGGGAATTAAGTAATGCAAATGGACAGCTCATTAATTTCCTCATGCTCTGGCCTGGGACCGGCCTTTTTACATGCTGGAAATTTAGAACGTTGACAGACTAACTGAGCACACTCCTAATTTGTATAATCTCAGATTTGTTTTTGTTTTGCCATCATCTTTATTCTTTACTGCAAATTACAGAGTGCCCTAAGTAATCTGGCAGGTCCCCCGGAATGTTGATGAGCTGACTGCAGGGATTTATTGTCAAACCAAGTGCCGGGCAAGATGTTTATGATAATTGAGACTGTTCTTTCTGCTTGGTCAATGCCCTGCTGTTTTTTTTTTAGCCCCCTCTCTCTCACTCTCTCAGCTCCTCTGATCTCAAGTTAGTATTCATGGAGCCACAAATTTGGACTCACACATCCCACAACCTAATAAATCTCACTGTTTGGCACAGATTCATCTGCTTAAATAGGTGATTCGTATTCTGCTTATTTAAACTTGTTTACTGGCCTTCTTTTAAAAACTGTAATTATTCTATTTTATCACAAGCAGGTACTGAGTATGTTGGACAGAGGACAAACACTCACTGAGAACTAAAATGAGAACAAACACTTCCACTCAAGCTATGTTTTACCTAATTTGAAAAACTGATCGAAGGTTATTGAAACATCACATAAGTTCACACAGATACTCATTTGTTCAATGATATGGCAGCAGCCATACTTCAAAAGTGATACAATCCCATTAAACCGATCGAGCAGATTTAAAGGTAGACTAATCAAATGATTCAAAACTTCAGTCAAGGTTATATGGCAATGTAAATTTAATTCGATACTGTGCTTGCGTCATGGACATTTGGAAGCCACTGACTGTAAAGTTCACCCCTCCAGCATGCACTGCTGGCTTTATAGGAATGTGAGGAAGCACTTAGTTTTTTGTCTTCTTAGGACATTTTGTGGTACAAAATGTACATCCGAACAGTTTCTGTTTGTAAATCATAATAGAAAACATAATTGCTGTTATCCAGCATATGTTGTGTTTTGAATGCTGGTGTTCCAACAAGACTTTTGACTAACTTAAAATAGCAGTTCACACATTCTCTCATTATTAACTCACCCTCATGCCATCTCAAACTCACTTACTGTCGTTCTTCTACAAAACATGAACAAAGATTTTTTTTAAGGATGAGGTGACAGTCAATGGGGTCCAAAACTTTTAAGCTCCGAAAATTAAGCTCATAAAAGTAATCCATATGACTTTTGAAGCAATGAAATCACTTTGGGTGAGAACAAAAATGCAAAAATTTATATATTTTTCATCAAAACACCACTTCCGCCCTGCTCTCTTATCCATGTTCAAGAGAAAAGTTCAGTCACACTTGTTCTTGCATAACTTGAAAACGTCCGGTTGTTTTGTGCACACCACATTTCTTGTGTTGTCCTCTTAAAAAGAACTAACTAAATAAAATATACAGTGAAACATAAAAAGGGGAAGAAAAAAAAACAGATTCACATTATATCTTGTTACTATGCACTTGGGATCAAGATACTGTTTTTAGCATTTGGCTAACTGTGAGGTTTCAGGAACGGCTAATCATCTTTTCATCAGGAGTCGGGACGCAGGAATAGAAAAAATTTATTGCAATGGAATTTCCTCAAACATATTCAAAATAGCAGCAAATATAGAGCACCATGAGCCTAAACAGCACAATACATAGATCTTCAAATGATAAAATCTCACAATAAAGTCAAACAAAAACAATGAAACTGTCACTACCCGGATATGCGCTCTGCCCAAGCAAGTTCACATTTTCGTGAGGCAGGGAACGCAAGTATTGTCATGTACGTGGAGTTACATTACTGCATAAGGCAGTATGATAAACCAGTTATATTTCTATAACAATTTCTTAACATTATTATTACTGCAATAATACCAAATTCAAGTTGACTGGGTCTAAAAAAAATAATAATGAAAAGTGAGTGGGGATGTCTAATACACGTGTAGAATAACCGAATACTGATTTTGGTGTCCAAATAGTGCCGCATCGGTTAACCAAATGTCGACTATCCGTGCACATCCCTACTATGTACCTGTTTTTGTCCACTTTGTGATAGGGTCTTAGTCCATTTTTATTCATTATATTTTGGTACCCAGTCTGTTTGGGGTTGAGTTGACAATAGACCTTATTCACAGCAGCGCCATCTCTGATTTTTGATGGGAACGACAACGAGGCTGAGAGGGATAGATGTACAGTAGCTTCAATGGGTTGCACAGTTGTTTAAAGTGTTCTGGATTGTTCCACTGACAAAACATTAATAACATATCTTTCCAAGAAATTTTGTTGTCAAAAAAACTCCAGACAACATGAGTGGAAAATGAGATGTTAGCTAGGAGGATGGCTTTTAAATAGCTTTATACAGTGCATGTCATTGAAGAGATGGTATGTCTATCCCTCACAGTCTTGTTTTCATTCCCGTCAAAAGATGGCGCTTTTGTGAATAAGGTCATTGTAACGCGGGGTTATGATGGGCAAGGTGGAGGCGAGAACCGGCTTGTCAATATAAATAATATTTTAATTAAGAACTTAAAACAAAAGCATAAACAAACACATAGGACACCGGACATGTCCGTGATTAAGCTCTCTCTCTCGAACCGTCGTCACCGGCCGCCTTTATCCCTCGCACGCCCCATCAGGCCGATTGGGGACCGGGCGTGCAACATTCCAGCCCACCCCCGCCCCCCTCAACTCCACACTCCTCCCGGCGTTACCTCAGGCCGGGGGCCACCGGCATGACGTACATCCCCGCCCCCTCTTTCCCTGGGGAGGGGCGTGCTTTACAACCTATCTGCCGGCTGGTTATCCCCGCCTTCCTCGACCTGGGAGGAGACAGAAGGAGAAAACAACAACAAAAAAATAGGCGAGGGAAAAGGCCAACACAGCGCGAAAGAGCGAGAGAGAGAGGAGAGAGAGGAAAGGCTCACTCACCGGTTCTCTGATGAACCATCGCGTGGTCCTCGAACACTCCTCCACACTCACAAGGAGGAGGCGAGAACCGGCTTGTCAATATAAATAATATTTTAATTAAGAACTTAAAACAAAAGCATAAACAAACACATAGGACACCGGACATATCCGTGATTAAGCTCTCTCTCTCGAACCGTCGTCACCGGCCGCCTTTATCCCTCGCGCGCACCATCAGGCCGATTGGGGACCGGGCGTGCAACATTCCAGCCCAGCCCCGCCCCCCTCAACTCCACAGTCATCTTTGTGAATAAGCGGATATGCTCTCATCCACATTTCTGTCCACAAAAATCTGCTGTGATGAGGTTAATTTAGATTTGGATAGTAACCTTTAGCAGCCAATCATATTTGGAATTATGTAAATGTATCATTAGTAAATTTAGAGCGCTGTAAATATAACACATAAAGCTCATTAAGCTTTTGCATGCTTTGAGTACGTGTAACACTACAGAGAACAGAAGTGCACACATGCACCCTCACAAAAATCAAGAGCTCTGGCAAACTTGATGCAAATTTGCCACAAATTGTGCAGTCATTATTTTCACATACAAATAAGCTGTGTGGCAAACTCTTTATTGTCATCAAAGGTTTGCTGCAGGGTCACCACTACTGGCGAAGAGCTGCAAACTTCTGGCAAACATTTGTGGCAAATTGTGAGCTCTTTGCACATGAAAATAACAAGTGGGACATTCAAGGCAAGTTTGCAGCAATTTTGTCAGAACTCTAGATTTTTTTGTAATGTCAGAAAGCACAGCAAACAGTGCATGAAAACTATTTATTAATTTAACATAGTAATACGTTTTTGTTTGAAAAAGTATTGATTTTGCTACATTTAAGCCTCTCATCCAGATTGAAACAACATTTCCTTTTAGTAAAGCGAAGTTAAAAATTAAATTGATTCAGTCCAATGATCAGGGTCTGAAAAAGTCAGCAATGGCAGCTAACTCTGTCACATTTACTAGCCACTTTGGTGAGAGACATTTTCAGGGTTTTTCCTGCACTGAAAATTCTATGAATGTTGGTGACCTGGCGCCGATACAGAAGCAAATGTAATAATATTCATGCCTCTCATAACTTACATGCACATCTGTGCAGGTGCACTATGTTTAAGTTTTTAGAAAAGACTATCAACATTACCTAACCATAGTAATATGATCTTACCTGTGGTAATGGCCTTATTATTACAGATGTCACTGTTTAACAATGATAGAATAATTGTAAACTTTCATATGGGCAAGCACGATTTAGAATGAAGGGGTTAAATCTTCCAAGAAATATGGACAAATTATTGTGTCCTGATAAACTTATATCATTCTCATTCAAATAAAAACACAAATTCATGCAGTTACAGCCTCCAGTTAACACCTTTTGTGAGGCAGGGGGTTGGAAACCAATAGACACAGTGGCCGGTGAGCCAAAACGTTAATTTCAAACCCTGCTTATAATATAATATTTCTTATAATAATAAATATAAAAATGTAAAGTAATATAAAATATTTAAAAAATAAAAATAATATAATATTTCTTAGAATAATTTTACAAAAACTATATAATCTTTAATTAATTGTTGATGTTCATCAAAATGTTTTCGAGTGATAAATAGTTAAAAAAAAAGGTTTAATTTAGTTTATAAAAAACAAAGTAGCTTCAATGCAGTTGGCTTCTTTTTATTAGTAGCTTATAATGTAGCTAACTACTTTTTCAATAGTGTAGCTTAATTGTAGTTGAACTACATTGAATTATGATTTGCTTATAGCTTGACAAGCTACAGTTTCAAAGTAGCTTCCCCGACACTATCCAAAACATATGAGCTTGGACTCACTTTGATTTAAACCCTTATAAAAAAGGAAATGCTAATGTCACTGTATTCCAAATGGAGAAAAAAACATCGCTCTGCTTTCTCTCCTTGTCTGACCTTCTAGTTTAAACCTGACCCACTGCTTTCCCCTTCCACGTCAGATCTGAAGGGGGCATTGACTTTGTGTGTCTCTGAAACAAAAGCTGACTCCTGTTACTATCAGTGAAGCATAAACAAATCAATTCACAAACAGTCTTATCAGCAGTGAGGTGAGCTTTGCCTCACTGATTAACCTCTACACATTAACTCTGCATACAAAACTGTTTGTGGTAAGCTGATTCAGTTATAGTTTGAGAGCTGAACTTCATTTGTCGTTTGACAGTAGATCTTGAGTGTTCTGTTTTTCACTAAACAGGAGGCGAGAGGTGCTGGGTGACAGCGGTAGAGTGAATTCTGACATGTCATTTTATAAATTGAGTTTTGATAACTGACAATTTGTTCTGCTTGTGAGAAATGGCAGAATCCAGAGAGACTGATGAAGTGCATAATAGTTTATCTCTAGATTTTAAGATTGACTTTTCTGGTGCATAAATGTGTGTGTGTGTGTGTGTGTGTGTGTGTGTGTGTGTGTGTGTGTGTGTGTGTATGTGTGTGTGTGTGTGTGTGTGTTGGGGTGTGTGTGTGTGTGTGTGTGTGAGAGAGAGAGAGAGAGAGAGAGAGAGAGAGAGAGAGAGAGAGATACCACAACTTTATTTTATCACACTAAAATCATGTTAACGGTTAACTTAACATGATTATATTGTGACATCATTGCTATGATTTATAACGTTTATGTCTTGTGGCTATACTTTTAGAATTTATGAAATGGCCCTAATCATTTCAATTTATCTTACTGTAATTGTGATTGCTTTTTATTTTTATTTTGTAATGAACATGAGTCGAGCCAAAATAATTTGTTTGTGGTATTTAACATTTTGCCACAAATGCTGCTGATTGATCTTAACTTGTATTGAACCCAGAAGATTATTTAATTCAAAATAAATTATTTTTGACTGTCAGTCTGGCTGCATACATCTATCACCTCAAGTGCTGGAATAAGAAATCACTTCAGCCATCAGTGGTTGTGGTAAATTTAACAGTAGTCCACTTTGAGACTTATACAGTAGAGTCCCCTGTAGCAATGTGACCACATTTTCTGTACCTAGCACTGTTCCAGAATGGCTTGTTACCTTTGGTTGTCCTCTATTAGTTCTGCAGACATGCAGTACCAATAAGCCTGAGGCATTTGGGAGACGTCCAACAGCAACTTGACAAAACAAAGGATTTCAGAAGAACACTTGCAGCAGTACTGAAAGAATGTAGGCCATGTACTGTACACTTCTTGTTGGCCTTTTTAGTAATGCGGTGTATAATACAGAATTCTTCCACACTATGAAAGCACCATGTGCATACTAATTAACAGACAGCATGTTCATACAGAACTCATTATTTTAATTTGCAGTCCATTTTGCTTACTGATGGAATTTGCTTTCCTTTGCTGATTCACAAGATTGTTGTTACTTTGCCTTAATTATTTCACAAAATGCATCTGTTATTTTTTTTTTTTTTTTTTTACCCTTTGCAGATATCAATTGCTAATTTTAGGCTGTTTGTCTACTCAAAATAAATTTTATTTAATATAAAGCCTGTTTGCCATAACTTATTTTGACAAGCCTCAGATTAGTTCATCTTCCAAACAGACACAAACAGTTATTATTATTATTATCATTATTATTTTAAATAAATTGTCACTGGGTATTCATATGTATAAATAATCTTTGTTGTTCCCACTGAGTGCAACTGTGAAAGCCCTACACGCATTTATTTTTACATTTCCAATCCAATTCTGCATCACAGATCCAACACAATATGAGTTTAGCAGAGATTGTCAACTTATGTCAGCAAAATAATATAGCTTCCATTGCACATTTTAAGAAAGTAACAAGAAACAAGATAAACTACATGTTTTCCTTTAAGAAAATGTATATTTTAAATGTTAAAGAAGCATCAGCTTTTACACCTACAGTAAAATGTAATCCTTCTTTGTATCAGAAATGTTGCATATCATAACAAGCTTTCTGTTATCATTTACTCACCCTTTTGCAGTTCCAAACACATATGGCTTTCTTTCTTCATTAGAACACAAGATGTTAGGCAGAATGTTATCCTCAGTTACATTCACTTTCATTGCATGAAAAAAAAGATGGTGACTGAGGCTAACATTGCATCTCCTTATTGTGTTCCATACAGTATGTTTAGAACTACACAAAAGTGAGTAAATGATGACAATATTCATTTAACTGTCCCTTTAATATTGCCCATTACTTAAATGCAATATCTTCCATGGTAGTCATTGCGGAATGGACATCAGGAAAGACATTTTTCTTTTGATTTGAAGCATCTTGAGTCCCAAATTCAAGGATAATTTGGCACCTGTGTTGTACAGACTGCGCGGAATCATTCTATGCTAAATATGGTAGTCAATTCTGTAAGATCTGAGGAGCTGAGAAACAAAAGAAGAGTAATATAAATTACACAGAGACTACCCCAAAATTCCTCAACATTATAAATTAAAGGCTCTTCCGAGATGGTGCCCTTAAAGTTTATTCTCAACCATTGTCTGAACAAAGGAAACTTTTCAGGATAGCACATCCTTCAGACCCCTTCTCACTCATGTTATAAATCAGGAAATACTGTACCCCCACACATAATGGTCATCACATCACATGACATGGTCATCTTGAACATCTGCAAGAGACTCTTCTGAAGAAACCCCATGGTTGCCATGGAAATCTAATACACTAATTTATCCTTCGATATAAACAATTTGCTACACTTAATTTGACTAATAAGGGAGTATACGATATTTCCTATGGAACGCCTGACCGTCATATGCTAAAAACTCATCCAAGAGCTTGATGACTAGAAGAAAGCATGCTTTCTTTGAAATTATCTTTGAAATTATCCCTTTGTATTATATTTTAAGCAGGACACAAAATGACTGCTCTGCTAAAAACATCAAATGTACAAAATTAACTTTTCAAGTATATACACATATCAGGACATCTAATCTTAATTCAGGAACTTTGACACAATCGCAAAATTGACTTTACTGTAATTTTGTCCTGCACATAATCTGCCAAAGTGCTTAGAACTCTCATTCAAGGTTTAACCTGATTATAACCCTAACAATTATGTTTCTCATTTAAGGTTTATCCTGATAATAACCTTGACAATTATGCTTCTCATAATGTGTAATGTATTATCCATGTTGTAAAAGAAATTAATTAACCGTTATGATTTTTAATCAGGGATTTTCAACAAAAGCAATACAAGGAAACGCAACGAAAAGCAAGTACAACGCCAGACTTTTGCTAGAAAGTGCTTGTGTTTTATATAAATATTTTGGGTAACCCAATTACAAATTGAGTTATACTAAATTGACCATTTTCATTCACCTTTAGTTACAGCACACTCACCAACCTGTTGTTATGTTTGTCTCTGTGTGTGTGTGTGTGTGTGTGTGTGTGTGTGTGTGTGATTTGTTAGTTAGTTAGTTAGTTAGTTAGTTAGTTAGTTAGTTAGTTAGTTAGTTTGATGTTGTAGATTAGAAATAATGTCTTGATTGTTTTCAAAGAGGATTTGACAGTGGAATATTTTGATAAAAAATCTCGTCAATTGATTCTTATAAGATCATACCTTAAAAGCCCTCCATACTCTCCATCCCTCCATACTCTACTTTCAACATATTTGTGATTTTATTATCAATGGTCATGAGAATAGTATCGCTCTGACAGTTAACAGATGCGTCACATCAACTCTGTGTGACCGAGTAATTAAACGTACACCTTAATTTTTTTTTAATATTCCCAGAATTAATCATAATTCCCTTCTTGAGCTAATATTCTTTACATGTAAATTGTGAACAGATACAATGAGCCTGTTACATGTATTACATATTTAATGGTGGAGAATTTGTATTCAAATTTCTAATCTGATAATTTGTAATTTATCCTTCATATAATGGTGGTCGAACACGCCCAAGATTCTTAAACTAAAGCCATTAAAAAAATTATTACATATTATTTGTAATGAATGCTGGCAGTTGTAAATATACCCTGCCACAAAGTTGCTAATTTCCAACAATTCCCTTTTTCAGGTGTTTGAGAGATACCACGGCACGAATGTTTGCTTCATCTATGTAAAATGGGTAGAGTGGTACCTTTTCAGGTCCCTGTCTGCAATTCGTCAATTGAGCCTGCCCCTTTAAGATGTCGTGATACTTAGAAAATTGCCTGTGATTCACAACCTGATTGTGCTATAATTATATTGTAAATGGACCCCATGATAAGAATGATGCATAATTGGAGGTGTGCATTTTAGTTGTAGTGTTTTAGTTGTAGTTCACCTAGTGCTGAATGTTCCAATTCCATGCCAGTCATGAAATATTTGCACAATGCAGCTGCAACTCATACAGTGATGACATGTAGTGTAGTTTGCATGGTCACTATGTCCTGAGTGTTGCTTCCAGTAATAGCTTTGGGACATTATCGTGTCCACCAGAGAAATTTGATTTAGAATCAAATCTTTGTTTACACAGACACAGTTGGAATGCAGAACCACAAATTACATGGCAAATTGTCCTTAATGAAACATGCCTCTAGCATTGCATATTACGAGTGAATTTTGGAATTGATTTTAAAAAAAATGCTCATGACGCACAAATATATGGACTCTCAATTGTCAAACAGAGAGATAGAGAGCTTATTTCATGTGCTAATTTTTTTCCAGAATGTATGTAATTCCTCATTGTCTCTACTGAGGAATACAGCTTTATAAACAATCTGAATAATGTCATAATAAAAAAAAATATTAAATGCAAAAAGGAGTTCAGGTTATAAAATATCATTAGCTTAGTATAAAAACAAAATAATTAAAGTCTCCACCATGACAGTAAAACAAATGTGTATATTAAGGATGCATAGATATGAAAATTTTTGGTTAATAGAATCTTTGATTTTTGATGGGAATGACAATGAGGCTGTGAATGATAGATATACAGTCTCTTCAATGGGTTGTACAGTTGTTTAAAGTGTTTTTGGATCATTCCTCTCAAGAAACAATGACAAGTATTTTTCAGAAACTCTAGAAAACATGAGTTGTTGAAAATTAGATGTGATCTAGGAGATTTTTGATTGTGTTATACAGTGCATGTAATTGAAGAGATGGTAAGTCTATCCCTTACAGCCTCAATTTAATTTCCATCAAAAAGCAAAGATGGCGCTACCCTGCTGGCTGTCACTGAGTCGCTGAGACAGGCAAGGTGCTCAGTAAAACCTTAACTAATGTGACATTAAAATGTGTTATCAATTACTTTAATGCCTCATTCTATGAGTCTTACCCGTTTTTTCTTCGATCTCATATGAAATATATTGGGCCTTAATGATAATTTAATAATTTACTCACCATTATGCTGTCTCAATATCGTATGACTTTCTTCTGCATAACACAACTGAAGATACTTTCAAAAACACAATATATATTCATATTCACATAGTGCAAGTCAACAGGGTCCAAAACTTTCAAACTCCAAAAAGGACATTAAGGCAGTTTAATGCAACAAGCTTCCTTGCGCAAGGAAGTGTTTTTGAGCTTCTATCGTAAAGGCACTAAGGAAACTGCTAATGTCAAGATTCCTAGTGAAAAAGGAATTACATTTTGTTTGTTTCTCACCCAAAACGTCTTGGTTACTCTTATAACCTCCGTTCCCTGATGGAGGGAATGAGACGTGTCGAGTGAAGCGACACTAGGGGACTTTCTTGAAGTTCTCGTTTACCTCTGAACTTGAGAAAAGGCCAGTGACAGAATTTGCATGTCCCTCCCCAAGACATACAGGTATAAAGGGAGGGAATCATGCCTCTGTACATTCATGTTTTGCACTGAGGAGCCGAGAATTAGGTTCAGCCATTGCAGTGGCTCTGTTCAGCGTTGTGGCCAGGGGGACACAACTTTTCGTTCCCTACATCAGGTAACTAACTTAGACGTTCCCCGTTTGTCGCTCAAGTGAAGCGACACTAGAGGTCCCTATTCAATCATTCCATGTGCTGAACCATGTATGTGCACTGCTGATGCAGGTGTGGGCAGGCAGTTGTGTGCACGTACCCTTCCCCAACGCTCCTCTTCAGGGGGGGGCAAAGTGACGTGCCAAGCATGGGAGCAGGCTGTGCCAGCCACACCTTTTCACTCTCTATGGGGCCATCTTAACGCTATCACACATTCTTTTCCAACTCCTATTCTTTCAGGAGGAAAAGACCCTGCGAGACAACCACATGCCCAGGCTGGGGGAGGTAAAGAGTGGCAAAATACGTCACATGGGTTTTCAGGCCACACATGGAAATTGCGTGGTGGTAGATCCTACCTGCTGCTAGGGAGGAGTTACTTCAAACATGGCAACCGGGGGGCAGCAGGGACTGCCCAAGGGAGACACGTGTCCACCCGCAGGGGGACTGTACTGCGGAAAATACACACAGGGTTTTAAATCCACAAGGGCCCTTCCTGTGGAGCACCCATTCCTGTACAGAGTAATTTTAGTACCCGTAGTTGGTCTGGTCAGGGAATTCCTCTGATGAATTTGCAGACCAGAAGGCGAGGGAGGAAGAACATCCAGGGACGCGGAGGCAAGGGGGCAGCGTCCATGGTACCATGACTGTAGGTGCTTAGCGCCAGGCTGCCGTGAGAATGGTGTGTGGGGGCGCCGGTTAGGTGACCAAAGGAGTGAGGGAACCGCTCTCTTTTTCCTGGAAATGTGGGTACCACAGCCCAGGCAGGGTACGGCAAGAGGTTTCCCTCCCGGCCCTCCACAGGGGGATGGAGTGGCCTAGATACCAACTCCGTATTGGCCATCTTGCTCCTTGGTTTTTTCATTTCAGGAACGCTTAGGAGCCTTCTGGGTCCCGGTAGTGGTTTGTGAGATGGGGGAATCAGCTTCCTGCAGGGAGCTCTACGCTGGGGCTGAGAGGCCCAGGTTGATGTAGAGCTGCCTGATGTTTAGAAGCCGCAGGGGGACGCCCTCAGCGAGCAGACAGAGCATGACTTGCGCTGGAATGGCTGTGAGGCATGATGTGAGAGATGGCCTCCATCTGCTTCCTCACTGCCGAAGACTGCTGGGCAAAGTCTTCAATGGTGTCGCCGAATAAGCCAAACTGGGAGACGGGGCGTTGAGAAAGCGGGCTTTGTCGGGGTAGCGCATCTCGATCAGGTCCAGCCACAGATGTCGTTCCTGGACTACAAGTGTGGGCATCGCCCGTCCGAGTGCCGGTGCTGTGACCTTCATGGCCCAGAGGGGCATGATCGGTCGTCAAGCACAGTTCTTGCAGCACATCAGGGACAGGACTAACCAAATGCAGATCTTTAAGTGCCTTGGCCAGGTGGATTTGCAGGGGGCCATGGCATGCAGGGCGGAGACCGCTTGGGGCCGCTCCGCCGCTGAGGGTAGTGAGAGTGGAGAGGCAGCTCTTATGACCATCAGAAGCGTAGAGATATCTACCCCATCCAGGAACTACACAAAGGTGGAAAAACATACTTAAAAAGACACATCTTTAAAAAAAAAACATTCAACGCCAATGTGTATACTCTTTTAGAGAAAATATACTCTTTTACTTTTTAAGGAAATGCTGTCAAAGTGCCCTGGGGCAAAGCTGCACTGCTGTGCAGTAGAAGGAGAAAGCCGCTCCGTAGCCGCTCCATATGCGACGTAGATCCAACAGCAATGCACTACAGGTGAGTGGAACAGTAGTGATCTCAGCTTACTGATTGCACAGAGGTAACTGAGGCCTTCAAGAAAGTCCCCTAGTGTCGCTTCACTCGACATAACGTTGAAGTGATCGACAGACGGGGAACCGCTTCTATGCTACACCTTAGCATCAAGAAGGTGAGATTTTCACAGACAAGCACCCCTCATATATTCATCAGAAAATGTCAAAATCCAGTTTCTCTTTTTTTGTTAAAATCTCATCAAATAAATGCTTAACAACATCTGTTCTATCATCTCATGTTAAACTAAATAGTCTTGTATAATTTTACTTCCATTTATTTGGACTGTTCTGTTGGACTTGTTTTGTTAATGGCACACTGCTGTTGATGAGACACTTCAGCTGTCAGTAATCGCCAACAAATGTTGACTAATTTGCATCTCATTAATTCCATTCAACCTTGTGGGATTCTACTTCATTTTTCCCTCATCTGAATTCACTATTTTCCTTCTACATTACAGTCTTAATCTCAGCTCATTAAAGAGAACTCTTGAAGTTCAAAAATCCCATCCTTCCTGCCTTCTGTCTTCGCAATTTGATGGATGGATGAATTTTTCTCTCCGTATTTGGGCCTGAGGTGCTTGATTAAAAAGTCACCTCTCTGACCCTCGATGAGCATATGGATGAAACGTGGCCACTGATTGCCCAGACATTCCTTCCCCATTCATAATTGAAATCTGTAATGTGTACCAAGTGCTTATTAATTAAAACCATGAGGTGAAAGGCCCAAGGGGGACATTATGTAGGCCTCATTAAAAATTTATATTGTTACTTAATTGTTCATCTTCTTAATATTATCGCCACACTCAAACCATAACAGAATAAAAATGTGAAGATGAGTCCTTACCTTGCCAAGTGGATGCGACTTGTTTTGCATGCTATTTATTAACTCATTATTCTTTATTTTTATTTTAATTAAAGAAGGACATGAGCATGTTTTCAAGATGATTCCCAAAGCAGTAGTTATAATGCACAGCGTTCTTGATCACTGAGACAAACTCAATGATGAGGTAAGTAAAGTCAATTCATCTAACTGAAGATGCAGTCATTTAGAGCAGCTGGATATTGAGCCCTCTTCATTTATGTCTCTCTCTCTCTCTCTCTCTCTTTCATCTTTCTTCTGTCCACCTGATCCCTCAGGGAATGTTTAAAGAACTATGTACCTCCTGTTAAAAATATGATTGACAAAAGCAAAAGAAATAGAAGTCAGTTAAAAGTCCTCAGTAAATATTTCATAAAACGTTTATGGTTTATTCACTTTGTCAAAGAATGTGTTGTTACCTATCTATCACTCATTCAATGTTGTGTCGATGTAGTGACACTAACAGTCACCCTTGGGAGCCCCAGACATCTCTGATCTTTGAGAAAAGGCAATTGGGAATTGGGGAGTGGCATTTGTATGCCACTCCCCCAGACATACGGGTATAAAAAGAGCTGGCTTGCAACCACTCATTCAGATTTTCCACCCACAGACCTCCCATTCCCCTACATGCTCGTTTGCCCCAGTCAAGCCGCCCCACAGGAAGTAGAAGCCCCCGTCATGGCCCGCCACCAGGAACCCAAGAAAGGCTTCGATGTGCCACTGAGACAGGCGACTCAGGGATGTGGTGACCCCCTACAGGCCTGGAGCTGGTGAACAGACCACTCCATCCCCTAGTGGAGGGCCGGGAGGAGAATCCTTTGTTGCCTTTTCTTTGATTTCGCAGAATGCCGGACGGGCTGCGGTACCCACATTTTCAGAGTGGTTTCCATTCCAGAGTGGTTGTGACAAACAGTGAGGACGGGTTCCCTCCTGCCCCATTGCTGACAGGTCCTATGGTGGGTACCTGGAGCCAGGTAAGTGCTTCGATGTACCTAGACTCAGCACGGCACAAGTTCGGGGTTCGAGCCCCCTCGATGTGGAGCCTCCGGGTCCGCCCAGCCGTGAGGTCCCATCCGCCAGTACGCCCGACATGATTGTTCCCTTGGTCCCCCTAGCCCAGAGCTTGGAGGTGTGGCTTGCACTCCCCAACGCATTGAGATGGCTGACCAGGATCGTCTGACTTGGCTATGCGATTCAGTTCGCCAGGTGCCCGCGTCCGGTTTACCTCAGTGAAGGGCGAGAATGCTGCTACCCTATGGGCAGAGATTGCGACCCTTCAACAGAAGGACACTATAGAGCCTGTCCCACCAGCCGAGATGAAGAAGGGGTTCTACAGCCTGGTTCTACAGAAGGGGTTCAACGTCTTGGTTTTACCTCGCTTTTACCCTTCCTGCAGTGTGCCTTTGAGGGCCGGGCATACCAGTACAGGGTCCTCCCCTTCGGCCTATCCCTGTGACCTGACGTCTTCACGATGATGACTAAGGCCTACAGTGCGACTGGACAGGCCGCTTCCGCCCTGCACGCCATGGCTTTCCTGCAAGTGCACCAAGCCAAGGCTGTGAGAACTGCTCAAGGGTAGTTCTGACCCGGGATTGATGCAGGAGCTGTGCTCGGTGACCGAACTCAAACTATATATTTCCTCTTGTTCCTTTGTTGGTTCTTGTTTGCATGTTAGTGTGTAACCAGCATATTACTGTAGAGTTTGTATTGCGTTCCTGTTTGTATATTATCTTCGTTGATATGTACTCTTCTTTTGTTCAAATTAAAGTTCTTCGTCTGTCCTGTCCATTATTATGTAAGGAAATGTATAATGGAATTAGTTGTGTTCGACAACCATTATAAATTAGACTAATGAATAAAATTCTCCACCATTAAAATCATAATACAACGTCTCGTTGTATCTGCTCACAATTTCTATTGTAAGGAATTCACTTTAATAAGGGAATTATGTTTAATTCAACTATTGGAGTAATATTATTTGCACGATTTATTGAAAATAATATTACACATATTTAAGTACAGCTTTGAAGCTAAATCTTTTTAAAAACAGGGATGAGATTATTTATCACAATACACCACAGTCAAATTATCTTTGAATACGTGAGTAAATTGACAGAATGATCAATATATTGAAAACTATCTTTATGGAGTCTGTTGACAATGCCTTAAGAATCATTTATCCTTTTTTGAGTCTAAAATGATTTGTAATCGCATTACCCAAAGTATTCAACTAATACACCAGCAATTTGAGCAAAAGCCTGGAGATGTACTTGTGTGTCGTTGTGTTTCCTTGTGTTGCATTTCCTTGCATTGCATTTCTTGTGTTGGTTGGTTCTTTGGCATTTGTAGAAAGTTTGTTCCGTCTATGTTATAGACTCTGTTATGATCGTGAATAGTTATTGTCTAGATGAAGCAAGGCCTTCTGCAAGGAGGACTCGTGACTCCAGTTGGGTGTGTGAACCATAGAGAAGAGAGTGAGAGGCTTCCTCTGGACTTTTGGTGTCCCAAGATTTCCTTGGACTCTACGTGGCACAAAGGATCTGGAAGAATCAAGAGACACTTCCAAAAAGAGCATTGCAAGAGCAAAGTTCAGCAGAAGAGGAAGATCAAGAGAAGAGGCAGATCTTGGATAGGACAGTTTTGAACTGAAATTTGCCGCACCCCAAAGGTGTCCTGAACCAATCAGAAGTGACTTTCCAGAGTCACATGGTCGATTGGGCTATCCTTTTCAAAAGTTGATTTATGATCCATTGTGGAGGATTCTTACAAACTCCTTCTCAAAAATAGTGCATGTTTAATCATGAACTTTTATATCTTGAAAAGGGTACAGGAGACATGACATTCGTTGTCACCAACATTCTCTATGAAATCAAGCAAGCATTTACATACTAAATATGACATTCTTTCATGAATATTGTATGTGTAAGTAACAAAACATGAAAATATTTGGTTACAAATCATACTGGTTAATCCATTGTTTTACAACATGGATAATACATTACACGTTATGAAAAACCTGAGTGTCGGGTATAATATCCAGTTGAACCTTGAAGTTATCATACAAGATAAAAGATTATAATAATCGATTTGTAAGTTAGAAGTGATTAAAATGACTACATATATTTTAAAAAGGTACTTCAGGCTATAATATTTAATTTGTCAGTTATAAAAGTGATCACAGGTCATAGCGTTATTTTCAGAATTATCTAGCAAGGCTAGGTATGGTGTATATTTTATAGGGTTAAGTCACAAGTACTGGAATGAGGAACTCATGAGGATCTCACAAGGAAACCTTTCAAAGAAACCCTCTGCTGAGGGTTTAAGTTTGTGGAACAAAGAAGGATCTTCTTTATTGGTCAGCCCTGTCATTACACACCCTAGTTTGAAATTAAACAGGCATGGGAGAGAATGTCTCTTCAGTAATTTAGGTGCTAAATATTTGATTTACTCACTAATGGCTCATTGGGGTATCTCTCTGATCTGTGGAACGTGATGTTGTTTTCATTTGATGGCTTTGTTCGTGAATAATCCTACATCAGTACATGTCAAATATATTCAACATATGTGAAAAAGAAGCTTAAGTAAAATTAAATATCTTAATAGATTCTTAAATGCAGTTTATGTGTGGTTATTACTCTAAAGACCCCTATATGAAGCCCTGAGACTGCTTCCTGGTTTGCTTTATCTTGTCAAGTGCATCGCAGCTAATTTACTGTTGACGGTGTGAATGATGCTCATTGGACCGAGCCAATTCCAATAAATACCTAAACTAATGAATAGCTTGTTGCCGGCAAGCTGCTTTGACAACAGCGCTTGTTGCTTTGGAAGGCTTTTCTGTGTGTGCATGCTGTGGATTTCCCTTGGGATTTTCCTCCTTTGTATGCCCAAGCATCTAGTACAGGCCCCAGCACACCTGGCGAGATTAAAAGTTTTTGAAGAATTTCAATCATATCATCAGAGCCTAGTGTTAGTAAACTGGATATGGGAGGAGTGTGCTAAAAAAAGAAAGAACAAAAAAAAAAAAAAGAAAATGAAAAAAAAAAAGAATCTAAAGATAGGCCAAAGCCAGAGTAGAATTATTCAAGGAGAAATGGCATCTGGCCTAGGGGAAATCAAGGCTGCCTTTAACAGGATTACTCTTGGCACAGTACGGACATGGTCTTGTTTGATGTCCCCCTACCATCTGTATTGTATGTAGTCTTTTATCCCACTCTAAAGTAATATAGTCTTCACTGCAACTCAATAATGGCCCAGCCAAGCCTGTCAGCCTGGGTTTGCTGGTTATCTTACATACCCCTACCACTACAAATGTTGTGTTTGAATGCACACATGAAAGTGTGTGTGTTTCCAGTGGTGAAGGAGGTATGTGTGTTGGTACACTGTGTTTCACATTGTAAGTTCAAGTGTCCTGGTTATTAAGAGCTCAATACTAGTGATTGTGATGAGGATTCCAGTGTGCTGGTATTCCACAGTGTCGTATTGGACTTTCTAAAGTAAACAGCCAAACACTGGGAATTAAAACTGACATATCTCAGCAAATGGTTACAATTTAGCCAGTGGCTTACAGCAGTATTACCTTCTGAGCCATTCTTACTGAGAAAAGAAATAACTGATGCACAGCACAGAACTATTTAAATAGCACTCTCTCAGACATACAGTCAATGATGGACTAATAGATATGTTGAAACTAAAATTAATGGAATAAAAAAATTAACTTTGAAAGAACAGAATTTATATGTGGTTGAAACAGATGAGGTTATCTCGTCAGCCCTATAAATTTGCACAATTCAGGACTTTAATCATGTTTTTACCAGGCTCATTGTGGGGGCCAGTTCCCCTCTGGCTAAACAACATGAATATTAGTTATTTGTGTGCAGTACAAGTCATGGTATAACATTTGTAAATTATGTAAGTGTTAAGGTCTGTGTTTAAAAAAAAAGGTATGAACTGTAAGATTAATGACTAATGTCTTTGTAGTCCATTCTTGATTAACTTCAGAAGTTCACATAGATGGATTGTCATTTGTTAGTTGGCTGATGAAGGCTTTTGTTAGCAATTAAATTATAGTCTATGATATTCCATTTCAAGAGTGGTGTCCATCAGTAGACAAAGGTGATGCAGGCAGAGATCAATGAGGTGCATTGCAGTTAGACTGGCAGGTCATTCCCCTTCTGTCACTCACTCGACATTGTGAGAAGGGCCGACAATGTTCGATTCCTTGATGCCCCCATCTCCCAGGCTGGCCTGTTTGGTGACACCGAACTATTCAACACATCCTTCCCCAGTGTGGCTCAAGATCCCGCAGCCTGTCTGCTTGTCGCCAAGAGCATACTCCTGCTGAGGTAAAACTGGCTCCACCACAGCCCGCCCCAGGGGGCTGGCCTCGGCGTGCAGCCACCCGCTGGAACCAGACGCCACCCATCTGCTTCCTGGAGGTGCTTCACCGGGCTGCCCAGGGGATGCGGAGTCTGCACTTTGGGAGCTGGTAAGAAGACCACTCATTCTCCCAGTGGAGGGTTGGGCGGAGAACCCTTATTTCCATTTTCTTTTGATTTCGCAGCATGCCCAACGGGCTGCGGTACCCACTTTCTCAACAAAAGAGCAGTTCCCTCACTTCCTGGGCCCTAAGTCCATAGCCATCGTTATCACGACCGCCAGGCACCGTTTGTTTCTGCCAGGTTCGTCACCTTGGAGGCAGGTCTTGGACCTGCGTGTTCCGAACCGGGCTTTGCACAGACTCCCGTTCAAGATGCTGATACAAAAATGCATCTTAGCGAGCGTCTGGCTTCAGGATTGGTTCGCGGCAGTAGACCTGAAGGACTCGTAGTTCTATGTATCGTTCCTTCCTCGACACAGATTTGCGCTGACCTTTGAGATAGATAATGTGGCCAGAAGGTTAAATTACATTTTCTATTTATGTGAATTTAAGTTTATTAAGTCAAAGAGGGCAATTCCAGAGGATTGTCAGAGTTCTCATATATGTAATGTAAGCATCATGTATGTCTTTGATGTCTCTCCTAAAATTCCCAAGGACAAATAAAATAGAATAAATTAGACTGTTTACATATAGTATAAAATTAAGGTTATAGAAGTTGTTTTAACCACTCAATTCGATTCTGACGTCACTGGACTTCCTGTTAGGCTGCATAGCATTGCATATTGTGGCACGGTGGAGGGCGGGGCCGGGTCGTGACTCAACATGCCCGGTACCGTATTAGGCTAATCAAGCCACCGAGAGGGATAAAGGCCGACTGCAGAGGGCGGTGCGAGAGAGAGAGATCCTTACGGACATGTCCGTCGTCTTATGTGTTTGTCTTTTGAGTTTTCCATTAAAACTATCATTTATATGTTAAGCCAGTTTCTCGCCTCTTCCTTGACCGTGAACATGAACTTCTTTACATTGGTGCTGAAAGCCCGGGAAGGAGGAGGGATGCCCATCGCAGAGGGCTGGAATGTCGCATGCCCGGTCCCCAATCGGCCTGATGAGGCGCGCGAGGGATAAAGGCGGCCGGTGACGACGGTTCGAGAGAGAGAGCAATCCCGGACATGTCTGTTGTGTGTCTGTGTTTGTGCTTTTGTTTTAAGTTCTTCATTAAAATATAATTTATATTGACAAGCTGGTTCTCGCCTCCTCCTTGCCCATCCTGACCCCGCGTTACATATTTTATTTTCAAATGTTCATCGTTATATTCATCGTTCATCATTATATCCTTTGTCATTTTACCACGTTTCAGGTTTTTCCTCTTTTCTACTGTTTCATCTGCATGTATTTTACCTGTTGCTGCTTGCACCTAGCTAGAGTCTGTGTTTGTAGCCTGCTAGTTTTTTATCATCACTTATATATCTGTTTTCAGCCTTTATTCCTTAACGTCTGCCATTTTTAAGCACGCATCGGGTTTTCCCTCATATTATTCTCTTATCGCGATTCAACTATGCACATATTCCACCTGCATCCGCATTCTATTTTTATCGCGATTAAACTGCGTGCATTTTTTCAGCACGCACCCGTTTTTTTCTCCTCTGCGGTACACAGATTATTGCATCAATCTCAAAGCACTACTTATCAAGAACAACCAACAACAACAAACAATTTCGTGAGGGATTCACATCAATCTCAAACCCTCACCACTCAGGAACAACCAACAACATACAATTTGCATTACAAGTCATGGCATCCGCTCATGTTATTTCTTCCTGCATTGCATGTCACATGTTTACAATAGCCTCGTCTGTCAGCAGTGAGGGATTCACATGTGATAAATGTAAGGAATTAGTCAGGCTGACAGAGAAGGTTAGGTCAGAGAAGGACACGCATCCTAACGCTAGTGGAGGTCAGTGAGAAAGAGAAGCCAGTAGATTTTGTTTCTGATGCGAGTAGTACAGAGAGCAACATACACACTTTGGTTCTGGCTGTAGAGCCCATGCAGCAGGGCTTTAGGGTGACGTCTTGGCGGCATACACGCTCAGCAAAGAGACACCATTCTCCTGTTCCTGTTAGGGTTTCCAATTGATTCTCCCCACTCAGTGATACACCCACTGAGAATCATGTTGAAAGAGCCCTTGTTATTTGAGATTCTATTGTAAAGAACATGGAAATAGAGACTCCAGCCACTATTGTTAATTGCATTTCGGGGGCCAGAGCATCTGACATCAAATCAAATTTACAAGTGCTGGCTAATGCTAAATGTAGATTTTCTAAAATTGTTATCCATGTTGGCACTAACGATGTCCGGCTTCGCCAGTCAGAGATCACTAAAGATAATGTTAAAGAGGTGTGCGAATTTGCAAAAATTATGGCAGACACTGTAATATGCTCTGGTCCCCTCCCTGCTCGTCGTGGTGACAAGGTTTATAGTAGATTAGTGTCACTGAATGGCTGAATGTCTGAGTGGTGTCTGAAGAATAAAATAGGATTTATAGACAATTGGAAGAGTTTTTGGGGTAGACCTGACCTGCTAAAGAGAGACGGACTCCATCCCTCCAGGGAAGGTGCCACTCTCCTCTCTAGTAATTTGGCTCATAGTCTTAATAATGATAGTATTTCACTAACTGGGGCCCAGGTCAGGAAGCAGACAAACTGGTTTATCCAAACGTCTGCTAGCTGCCTTGAGACGTCACACAGGTCACATAAATTACAACACATAGAGACTGTGTCTGTTCCCCGAACTACCAAACACAATACCCTCACTAAATAATTTAGAAAAAATTTGATTAAGGTCAAACTTGAACAAAACAAACAAATAAAAAATACACATTATATAAATATAGGGCTACAAAATATTAGATCTCTTTCACCAAAGCACTAATTGTTAATGAAATGATTACAGATCATAGATTGGATGTGCTCTGTTTGACTGAAACCTGGCTTAAACCGGAGGAATATATTCCAGGCTATTGTTATAAACATGAGCCTCGTCTGAAGGGTCGAGGAGGAGGTGTTGCTACAATTTACAGTGAAGTTTTTGGTGTTACTCAGAGGACAGGATATAAAAGTCTTTTGAACTAATAATGCTTAATGTGACACCGTCAGATATAAATAAATGATCTCTGTCATCTTTTGTCCTTGCTACAATGTATGGAGCACCCGGGCCTTATTCTGATTTCCTTGGTGAATTTGCAAATTTTTTATCAGATCTTGTAGTTACTGTAGATAGAGCTATAAATGTTGGTGACTTCAACATTCACATAGATAATGAAAATGATACATTGGGATTAGCATTGATAGATATTCTCAACTCTCTTGGAGTAAGACAAAATGTAACAGGACCAACCATAATCATACGCTAGATTTAATTCTGTCATATGTAGTTGATGTTAATAATATAGAAATTCTGCAGCACAGCAATGACATCTCGGATCATTACCATGTCTCTTGTATGCTGCAATCAGCTAATGTTACTCAATCTACACCACGCTATCGTTCAGGTAGAAATATTCTTTCGACCACTAAAGATAGCTTCACTAATAATCTTCCAGATCTATCTCATGTTTATTCAGTATTGTGGCTAAATTGGTTAGGAATAAAGTCTCAACAGAACCAGATCAAAGCTGCTTTGAAATGATGTGTGTTGTGAAAGACTTGACTTAAAATTGACTTGACTTGACACAAAAAATAATATTTGTATTATTCAGAATTCATGATGCTAATGCGCTAAAACGCTATACATGGCCATAATATGCGCTGATTACACTCTGTTATTGTGATGTATGATGACACTGATACTACTGCAAAGATATGTTTATAAAAGAGTGTTACATAATATATAGAAAAATTACATAAGAATGGTGTTAGAGGCATATCTGACTTTGGGCAAATGTGTGAATGGCTTTCGCTGCAGATGGCACATGAGTGAATTGAAAACCAGAGTATTTGAGTAGATTGGATTCCTTTTGTAGACTAATTAAACAAAAACTAAAATTGCATTAAATGGTCTTGGAAAATGTCTCTATGCGAACGATTGTACAGATGTTGCTAAATATGCACCAGCTCACTAATACCTCTGTATGCCAGTGTTTTCACGTTGAATACTGACTGAATAATGTGCAAACAAAGGGGACTTTAATAGACTTTGCCTTCATGTTTGCATGTAACATTTTATATGATGAATGACTCTATGCTGGCTCTATCTCAAAACAGTAACATTCAATTTATTATGTTATTCTAACACATGGTTGCTGTTTACATTGATAGTCCAGAATAGTGCTGTTATACACTTTTATTATGATTGTTCATATTAAAATAAAAACCTTTACACAGTTCCAAAAATGTATCTGTTGGTTCACTTTTTTTTCCCAATCTTACTTTCTCCAGTGTTGTGGCATATAAAACACCTACACACAAACCCAAACCAGGAAAAACACACAACCCCCTGCCACAGATTTCCCTGTCCGCCTATAAAGAAAACATTCATTTCAAAGGCTGCATTGATTTCTCAGCATTTATCGCCATAAAATGTGTTCCTCTCTAGTGGCCCCTAACAGCCCTATTTGAACCCCTCTTATTTGGAAGAGACATAGAGGGAATGGAAATAGAGCTAGGAGTCCAGAAGGGTGAATGTGGCCCACCAGGACAACTCAAGGACAATAACATTTACCATATTTTGAAGGTACAACGTTGGATACAATGCTGGCTGTGTCAACAAGGCCTTATGCTGTAAAACAAACAAACAAATTAAAACAAAATGTAAAAAATTGAAGACACACATATTCGCCTGGTTATTTTAGCTTTTGTATTTATATTACAGTTACAATTGAAGCCATTTTATTTAAATTAAGTGAAGAGTTGAAATGTGCTTCTTCAATGTTAAACCTTAAACGCATACCTTGGGTCTTTAGTTATCCGTGACCTCATTCAACCCCCAGTACCTCATCCATTTTTTGGAGTTGTGCACACACAACTCAATCTCAGTCTATCTCTCTCTCTTAGTGTAAAAAAAGAAGCCAAAATAATAATAATAAATAAATACAATTATAATGTATAAGTACCAAGTGTATAGGGTCATTAGAAACATTGGGCGAGTGTCTGGGTTTTTTTCGCACTTCCATAAATTTTATTTTTTCGGATTATTTAATATCTACTGTATATAAATTTACTATCAGAGAATATATATGAAAGATTATATATGCAGAAGAATTCTACCAACATGAATTGAAACTATAAAAACCACCCTTTTAGTTTGGAATGTTTCAACGTCATAAATCACCGGCCTTCACAAGAACCCCCACCCAGTTACACCAGGCTGTTTCTGTGTAAGGTTACAAGGACCATCAGATTTGCACAACTCTAAGACATTTAATCTTAATCTAGCCTTGCTAGATAATGCTGAAAATTGCTTTGAACCAAGGTACCGTTTGTACCTGACAAATGAATGATTATAGACTGATGGACCTCTTTAAAATGTGTGTAGCGATGTGCAATCACCTATTATTGATAAGTATAATCTTTAATTCTGCATGATTTATCTCATTCTACTAAGAATGGTAATTATAACGTTTAAATTGACAAAATACAATGATGTGTAAAACCAATATGATTTCGTAATCAGGGATTTTCATGTTTTGTTACCTACACGTATAACATCCATAAAAAATGTCATGTTTAGTATGTAAGCGTTCGCTGGTGTATGAAGAGAAATCTGGTGAAAATGAATATCATGTCTCTTGTACCATTCTCAAGATATAAAAGCTCATGATTAAATATGCACTATTTTTGAGTGGGAAATTTTTAAGAGTCTGAAACAAAGGACCATAAATCAACTGTCGGACAGCCCAGTTGACCATGTGACAATGAAAAGTCACTTCTGATTGGCGCAGGACACCTTTGGGGGATGCCAATTTCAGTTAAAATAGAACACTCTCTCTCTTGCTCTCTTCGTCGCTCTCTTCACTCTTCTCTTCTGCTCCACTGACTGCTCAGACTTCGCTCTGACTCCATGCCATGTGAGGTCCAAGGGAACTCGGGACTCGATGTACCGAGAAAGAGTGAGAAGGCCTCGCTTCACAACTAACCATTCATACAGACAATAAATTAGATCACACAGAAGTTAAAAACATTGCCAGAACAAACTTTCGACCAAGAGCCAAGCCACACAAAGAATGCAAGGAAACACAACAAAGACAAGCAAGTACATCTCCAAATCTTTGCTCAAAGTGCTGATGTATTAATTAAATAATTTGGGTAATCCAACAGCAAATCGATGTAGACTCAAAGAAGGATAAATGGTTCTTAAGCTATTGTCAACAGTCTCCGTAGAGTTCATCTTCACTGTACTGATCAGTTATTTCACATTCTGTCACTTTCCACTATCCTGTCTCATGTATATATATATACAGTATATATGTTAGATTAGATTCATGTTTAGAATAGTAATAAAGTTTGTCTGTGTTCAAAGATGTCACAATTCACTGTTGTCTGCCTTGTGTTTTGCCTCTGTCATCTGTTCCCCATGGACTACACTTCCCATCATCCCCTGCTCTCATCTCTGCCAGCTGTCCTTCATTGTCCTCACCTGTGTTTCATTTTGTCATTGTCCTTTGTGTATTTAAAGCCCTGTTGTTTTATCATTCATTGTCAGTTGTTGTATGCATTTAGACCACCCGTGTTTTGATCCTGATCCGGATCCTGATCCTGTTCCTGTTCCTGTTTTCCCATCATGGATGTTTTATTTGTTCCTGTGTTTTTGTTTTTTCATTATATTCTGAGTAACCTTGTTCATCTTTTGTTTCTTCATTAAAAGCTGCAGTTAGATCCTCTTTCCTTGTCTGCCTCGTTACAGAACAACTGACCAATAATGGATCTAGCAGCCGTCAAAATTCTCCTCCTCAAGCAAGGGGACCGTCCAGTTGAGGATGACGTTCGTGAGTTCTTAGACCTGGCAAATGTAGTGGACTAACCAGAATTTTCCTTGGTGGTTTTCTTCAGGGCGGGTCTCAGTAGTTCACTTCAGGAGCTATTGCCTCGTATCCTCGTATCCTCACTGGACGTTCCTCGAGTTCGTGGAGGAGACTCTGTGAGTTAGCGGCTCGCCGTTCACTGTGGGTGTAGTGGAAGAGGACTTTACATCTCCTCCCACAGTGGTCACCCCCCAGCCTTCCATGGCCTCCTGAGCCTTCCACGACTTCACCTTCCATGGCTCCGCCTCCTGAGCCTTTCACGGCTTCGCCTTCCACGGCACTGCCTCCTGAGCCTTCCACGTCTCCTGAGCCTTCCACAGCTCCGCCTTCCAAGGCTCCGCCTCCTGAGCCTTCCACGGATTCGCCTTTCACGGCTCCACCTCCAGAGCCTTCCACTGCTCCGTCTCCTGAGCCTTCCAAGACTCCATCCTCCACGGCTCCGTCACCTTAGCCTTCCACGGATCCACCTTCCACGGCTCCGCCCACAGGGTCCTCCATGACTCCGCCTTCCATGGCTCCACAGCCTGAGTCTGCTCCATGCCACGGCTCAGCCGAACCTCAGTGTGCTCCTGATCCTGTGGCCTTCTCCCTGGCCTCCTGACCCAGTCCCTGTCCTGTGGCTGCCTCCCAGGCCTCCTGACCTATGTCACGATTCACTGTTGTCTGCCTTACGTTTTGCCTCTGTCATCTGTTCCCCATGGACTACACTTCCCATCATCCCCTGCTCTCATATCTGCCAGCTGTCCTTCATTGTCCTCACCTGTGTTTCATTTAGTCATTGCCCTTTGTGTATTTAAAGCCCTGTTGTTTTATCATTCATTGTCAGTTGTTGTATGCATTTAGACCACCCGTGTTTTGATCCTGATCCGGATCCTGATCCTGTTCCTGTTTTCCCATCATGGATGTTTTATTTGTTCCTGTGTTTTTGTTTTTTCATTATATTCTGAGTAACCTTGTTCATCTTTTGTTTCTTCATTAAAAGCTGCAGTTAGATCCTCTTTCCTTGTCTGCCTCGTTACAGAACAACTGACCAATAATGGATCTAGCAGCCGTCAAAATTCTCCTCCTCAAGCAAGGGGACCGTCCAGTTGAGGATGACGTTCGTGAGTTCTTAGACCTGGCAAATGTAGTGGACTAACCAGAATTTTCCTTGGTGGTTTTCTTCAGGGCGGGTCTCAGTAGTTCACTTCAGGAGCTATTGCCTCGTATCCTCACTGGACGTTCCACGAGTTCGTGGAGGAGACTCTGTGAGTTAGCGGCTCGCCGTTCACTGTGGGTGTAGTGGAAGAGGACTTTACATCTCCTCCCACAGTGGTCACCCCCCAGCCTTCCATGGCCTCCTGAGCCTTCCACGACTTCACCTTCCATGGCTCCGCCTCCTGAGCCTTTCACGGCTTCGCCTTCCACGGCACTGCCTCCTGAGCCTTCCACGTCTCCTGAGCCTTCCACAGCTCCGCCTTCCAAGGCTCCGCCTCCTGAGCCTTCCACGGATTCGCCTTTCACGGCTCCACCTCCAGAGCCTTCCACTGCTCCGTCTCCTGAGCCTTCCAAGACTCCATCCTCCACGGCTCCGTCACCTTAGCCTTCCACGGATCCACCTTCCACGGCTCCGCCCACAGGGTCCTCCATGACTCCGCCTTCCATGGCTCCACAGCCTGAGTCTGCTCCATGCCACGGCTCAGCCGAACCTCAGTGTGCTCCTGATCCTGTGGCCTTCTCCCTGGCCTCCTGACCCAGTCCCTGTCCTGTGGCTGCCTCCCAGGCCTCCTGACCTATGTCACGATTCACTGTTGTCTGCCTTACGTTTTGCCTCTGTCATCTGTTCCCCATGGACTACACTTCCCATCATCCCCTGCTCTCATATCTGCCAGCTGTCCTTCATTGTCCTCACCTGTGTTTCATTTAGTCATTGCCCTTTGTGTATTTAAAGCCCTGTTGTTTTATCATTCATTGTCAGTTGTTGTATGCATTTAGACCACCCGTGTTTTGATCCTGATCCGGATCCTGATCCTGTTCCTGTTTTCCCATCATGGATGTTTTATTTGTTCCTGTGTTTTTGTTTTTTCATTATATTCTGAGTAACCTTGTTCATCTTTTGTTTCTTCATTAAAAGCTGCAGTTAGATCCTCTTTCCTTTTCTGCCTCGTTACAGAACAACTGACCAATAATGGATCTAGCAGCCGTCAAAATTCTCCTCCTCAAGCAAGGAGACCGTCCAGTTGAGGATGACGTTCGTGAGTTCTTAGACCTGGCAAATGTAGTGGACTAACCAGAATATTCCTTGGTGGTTTTCTTCAGGGCGGGTCTCAGTAGTTCACTTCAGGAGCTATTGCCTCGTATCCTCGTATCCTCACTGGACGTTCCTCGAGTTCGTGGAGGAGACTCTGTGAGTTAGCGGCTCGCCGTTCACTGTGGGTGTAGTGGAAGAGGACTTTACATCTCCTCCCACAGTGGTCACCCCCCAGCCTTCCATGGCCTCCTGAGCCTTCCACGACTTCACCTTCCATGGCTCCGCCTCCTGAGCCTTTCACGGCTTCGCCTTCCACGGCACTGCCTCCTGAGCCTTCCACGTCTCCTGAGCCTTCCACAGCTCTGCCTTCCAAGGCTCCGCCTCCTGAGCCTTCCACGGATTCGCCTTTCACGGCTCCACCTCCAGAGCCTTCCACTGCTCCGTCTCCTGAGCCTTCCAAGACTCCATCCTCCACGGCTCCGTCACCTTAGCCTTCCACGGATCCACCTTCCACGGCTCCGCCCACAGGGTCCTCCATGACTCCGCCTTCCATGGCTCCACAGCCTGAGTCTGCTCCATGCCACGGCTCAGCCGAACCTCAGTGTGCTCCTGATCCTGTGGCCTTCTCCCTGGCCTCCTGACCCAGTCCCTGTCCTGTGGCTGCCTCCCAGGCCTCCTGACCTATGTCACGATTCACTGTTGTCTGCCTTACGTTTTGCCTCTGTCATCTGTTCCCCATGGACTACACTTCCCATCATCCCCTGCTCTCATCTCTGCCAGCTGTCCTTCATTGTCCTCACCTGTGTTTCATTTAGTCATTGCCCTTTGTGTATTTAAAGCCCTGTTGTTTTATCATTTGTTGTCAGTTGTTGTATGTATTTAGACACACCCTGATCCTGTTCATGTTTTCCCATCGTGGATGTTTTATTTGTTCCTGTGTTTTATCGTTATATTCTGAGTAACCTTGTTCATCTTTTGTTTCTTCATTAAAAGCTGCAGTTAGATCCTCTTTCCTCGTCTGCCTCGTTACAAAAGGCGACTTGACTGTGGTATTTTTATAAATAATCTCATCCCTGTTTCTACAAGATTTCACTTCTAAGCTGTACCTAAATACATATGATATTATTTTCAGTAAACCATGAGAATAAAATTACTCCATTAAGTGAATTAATCATAATTCACTTATTAAAGCTAATTCCTTACAGTAGAAATTGTGAGCTGATACAACTAGATGTTGTATTATGATTCCAATGGTGGAGAATCTATTAAGACAAATAATCTAGTTATATGTTATTTATTTAATTTATAATGGTTGTCGAAAGTGACTAATTCCGTTATACATTTCATTACCTAATAAGGACAGTTTAATTTAGTTCATAGCTCACATATTTCAAAACCCTAAATTCCCTCCTAAATTTAGCATGTGTGCTAATTACCCTACATATAATGGTGGTAAAATGCGTGCACGCAAATACATACTATATCACATTGATTTTCTGTGCAAAAATTAATCAACAAAAATGGTGATTTATCAGTATTCCATATCTTCACATACATATTATACATGTTATGTCTTACTCAAGGTTGTTTCAGTGATTGCCTTGATATACATTTGACATTGCTATTTGATGAAGAAACAACATGGAACTATAGTAGGTTTAACACATGAACCATATGATATGACTATTGTCATTTGAGTGTTTAGCTTATGTGTATCCTATGTGTATATTATGTTTTATGTGTAACTAAATGTGTTTTTGACATCCAGTTGTGTCTCAAAATTTCAGCGTGAAACTAATGAATCCTGTTAGATTTGTTCTGATTTGTCACATTATTTCTGAAATTCCCATGCATTTTAAGGTTAAAATGTGTTCTCCAATTCCAGTTTAATATGCAGAGACAACTATAATAAGACATTCATAGGTTGATTTCCCAGAAGAGCGTAAACACTGTGGCACTTTTAAAACATTGCTTTGTTTATTTGAGCAGTCGGTCATGCCAGTTTCTGGTTTTGCTAGGGCCGTGGTCAAAGCTGTTTTCAAATATGCATGAAAGAGAATGTTATTATTAGAATTATACAATTTTTTCCAAAGAAGTCTTCAGTGATTATTATGAATTATTCAGACAAACAGAACCTTATATTGGATGATTTCACATGAAGCCACAAGCCATGTCCACCACTCCAGACAACTGTAGCTCCACCAAAAGTGTTAAAGTGAAGTATCACTATTTTTATGAGCTTTTTAGTTCTCAGTTCTTTGTATTTAATGAAGAGGTGTTCAGGTCACAGCGGCTTATCTTGATCTATGTATCTTTGATTTTGATGCAATAGAAAACCAATAATTTGTGGCGCCATGCCAGGCAAAGCATTAGTCATCATGCCTTTGACATCATCAGCGAATTGAGCCATTTGTTTAAATTAAAACTGTTCATTTGTAAATATACGCTTACAGGCAAAAGACATTCTCTCCTAATATTTTGATCTATGAAAGAATAAAACAATGCTGCCATAGTGATTTAGAAAAATGACTAAAAATTAGTTCACCAAACCAAATATTTTTGCTCAAGGTCAGAGATGAAAAGTTTTGAGAAATTACTGCTGCTTCATAAGGTTCTGACATATTAATAATGACAAATTACAAGCTAATTGTATGACATTAAAAGACATTAGAGTAAATCAGTGTCCACATGTTAAATAAATATTCATGATGGCACCTCTCCTGTGTATTAGTGTTGGATTAAAAAAAGCCATATTGTACTTAATAATCTTCTTGCTGTTTTTAATGCATACAAATGTTCTAACCAATTTAGTTTCATTTCATATTTAATTCAAGCTGCAGGCTCAATCATTACACAATCGTGTTATTATGGCAGTAAAACTATATTGAAACACAAGTCAAACAAAACTGTAGCAAATGATAATTATAAAAACTGTTTTATATCATTTCTAATTATATAATTTTCAGTATATGTGCAGTGTATATATGAATATACTCAAAATGAACTCATTTTGATAGTTATTTGGAGGAAATAGCCCAGTTTTTCAGAGCGCATTTGGAATTTCAATTTCGTAATCTGGTCATTTAGGCTGATCAATGTGATTGCACTTTACCGAGACAAGAGGCATTAGCCATGTTTTACTGATAGAGAGAGAGACAGAGAAAGAGATAGAGAGAGAGAGAGAGAGAGAGAGAGAGAGAGAGAGAGAGAGATTTGTGACAGGACATAGCTTTTTGCCAGTACCAGCATTTAATCTGTGGTCATCTATAGCAATATAAAATTTAAAAAAAAAATAAAATGATGTTATCTTACGTATTAGTTTTGCTTAAGAGAGTGTACAGTGCAGTTCATAATCTGAACATTTGACACAATCTTTTCTCATATGTTGAAAAACAAAAGGTTTATTCTCAAGGAGACGATGCGATTTTTTTTCTCAGACTATATGAAAAGCAAATTCACTCCAGAAGCAATTTTATTCCAATAAAGTACAAGTTTCTCCATTTTAATTTCACATCCTCCCACATTGATACATCCCACATTGTACACACATTGATGAAATCATAATCATAAGACTACTTTAATATGCACTCAGTAACTTTTATCTTTGTGTTATCTTGGAATTAAAAGGACACCTATTGGCTTGGATGTAGCATCATATAAAATCAATAGTTCCCTATCTATCACTCACTTGACGTTGTCTCGATGAAGTGACACTAGAGGTCACTCTTGGGAGCCCGAGACCCCTAGTGTTCCCCTAGAATAGGTCTCCATGCACGTAGTGGGTATGACAGATGCCTCCAAGATGGGCTGGGGCACTCTGCATCGGGCATGTAGCCGCTGGCTCCTGGATGGGCCCAGGGCGACGTTGGCACATCAACTGCCTCGAGTTGTTGGCAATACTGCTCGCTCTGCAGAGGTTCTGGTCCTTGATCCAGGGCAAGCATGTGTTGGCTCGGACAGACAACACAACAATGGTGGCATACATCAACCGTCAAGATTAGGGAATGGAGATTACGGAAGTAACCAGGAAGTTTTCCGTTTCAGATGCCATTGTAGAACTTTTGTATTCACAGTCAGCCATGGTTACTTTAATCCATGAGTGAAAGTGTCAAATAACAGGAAGGTTACTGAGTTTTAGCAAGTAGTATTTGGCTGGTCATGTGATTCTAACATGGCAACCCCCATCTGAGGACCCTCTCATGTAGAATAAGCATCTTTTATAAGGTTATTTATATGACTGGTGTCTTCGTTTTAATGTGTGTTCATGATTTCCTACATATATTGCAAAATTACAATTCAAGTCTTTAGGAGTTAAACATTTTTAATGAAGAAAAAATGACTGAGTGCACCTTTAAAATAAAATACATTTAATAAAAACAAACCATTGATTCCATTTGTTTCTGTAATTCTGTGCCATAACAACTACTTCCTCTCCACATTTTTGTAACATGTGGCATTTAACCAACATCTTATGGAGTTTTGTGTTCCTTGCCACAGTCACCTTAAGCTTGCTCACTGGGGGTCTAAATATAAATATAATTATTATAGTTATTTATATTAAGGCACAACTTAAAATCCTGTCTTTTTTTTTAAACCACACTATTATGACTCAAAGTCATTACTATATTAAAAAAAAAAAATTGTTGAAGCATAATTTTCTGTAAAGCTGCTTTGAAATGATGTGTGTTGTTAAAAGCGCTATACAAATAAAAATGACGACTTGAATTTATTACATAATTCCTTGTGCTCAAACACTAAATACAAGAGCAGCTCCATATCCATCTTCAATGGAGGTTCCTGGTTTTATGTTGGCACTACCACTATGCTGGACATTGTAGCTATAGTGGGTTGGGACACATGGCTATAAGCACATGGCTAAAAGCACTTCTCATTTCTCATATCTCATTGTTTGCAGTCTGAAGAACAAAATGTGACTACTCTCCTTAAAAAAATCCTTGGATTGTCTGTGAACGTTTTGTCGGAGTCTGGGTAAAAATAACCAGTCCATTGTGCTTACTCTTATAGCTTGTTCGCAACAAACATTCACACCCAAAATTTGGCCTTGGTGTGAATAGGCCTCAAACATTTAATCTAAGAATGACCAGAATTCATCAAATAACGTCTTAAAAGTCAAACGTTACCAATGCCCCATTGTTTACTTAAATATATTGTATACTATGATGACATTTCCATAAGATGAGTGTCCCTTTATAATTACTGATTATTGATGCCTAATACTATTCCCCTAACAAAATAGCACCTTGTTTATGATTCTAAACCTTTTTAGTAAAAGCATGGCTAAAAAATTCAGCCACAGAACTACAAGTCAACTGAGCATTGGCAGCCCTTTAAACTAAAAATTGCTGGCCTACAATCAGTGTCCTTAGTCTCTTGGCTGTCTCCTATACTTTCCAGATGATTAAACTGGACCTAGATCAGCAGTGAGGGGCACAGAGTCTTAACTTGATATGAAAAGTAGAGATGGAAGCATAATGGTAATGTGAGAGCTGGGGGAGCTGAAATTCGAAGCGAGAAGTCTATCATCACAGCAGAGCGGATCACAGCCTGATCTGACTCTAAACTCTGCCACATCACACACTGCTCTGATTTATTGGCTCATGTTCTACTACCAGACAGAGACAGGGGTGTAAAAATTACTGGTGTAAAAAAATTATACTTAAGTGAAAGTATGGATACGAGCCGGGCTGAACTGGGCCGACGCACTTTGTGCTGGTGGTACATCCGCGAAACCTGCAGAATGGGCGCGATATGCAGAAAAGGACAGCGAACAACATCCCCGAGTGTACTTTCGGTGCCCTACGGAGTTTGTGTACGCTGCATTTAGAGTGCGGCAGTACTGTTGTACAGAACTTGCGATCTAAATACTTACAACACTGAAAACTGTAACTACACTGAAATAAGAATCCACACAGGATTTTAAAAGCTATGAAATAGAAAAAGAAGGCATTATATTTCAGCATTATATATAATGTCCTTGTGGGACATTTTCATGTTTTCAATGTAATAATTACTAGGAATGTTTCCAAACCTCTCTTCTTATTGACAAATTCATCCAGATCTGACATGAGCCCTTAAAGGAATAGTTCACCCAAAAATTACAATTCTCATTATTTACTCACACCCATGCAAGCCCAGATGTGTATGACTTTCTTTCTTCTGCTGAACTTAAATGAAGATTTTTAGAAGAATTTCTCAGCTCTGTAGATCCATACAATGCAAGTGAATGGGTAGCAACCAGAGTATGTGAGTGGAGCGGAGTGAGGAGTGGAGCAGCATGATTTTGCCTGGAGTGAGGAGCAGGTTTTTAAAAAATCAGAGTGTCATTGTATTCTCTCGCTCCAAGAGCGCTACACTGACGCACCTTCACGGGCAAAACACCTGTTAATGGACCTTAATACAATAATTCACCACGTGTTAAGCACTATTGGCATGAAGGATAGATGGAATTTCTGATATAACCAGAAAGAATTTGTTAAAAAAAATAAGAATTTAAAATCTAGCGGCACTTGGTAATGTTCGAACTCCATCGCGAAGGTTACTATCGCTTTCTGTTTTCACGCTCCCTATTATTGAGTTAAGCTTGCAGTAAAGCTTGACTTATCTACATGCTTGTGTCTTGTCTCTTTATTTCTGCATCAACTGAAATTAATTGAAAATGAATGACGGGGTGGCGAAGGAGAACATGAGTGGGGAGGTCACTGCCACGATCAAAGGTTTGTGAAATCCTAAAAGAAGTTGTGGCAGCGGGGGTGTGGTCAAGCGCCCGTCCGAAGGGAGAAAGCGGTAAGGGCGCTTGCACCTGAGCTAAATTATGTCTAACACCTGTCTCTAATTTCAGTGAGTATGGGGAGAGCGGCGTAAAAGAGCACCAGTGCCTCCAGTCCACAGAGAGAGAGAGCCAGTCTAGTGTTGGCAGCTGAAGTCCACAAGAGTTTATGTTTTTCAAGAAAGTTTGTGTTCATTATAAGTAGTTTATGTTCAGTTCTGTAACTTTACTTTGGAGAAATTAAAAAGACTTACCTTTGTGTTCCACCCCGTTTCCGCGTCCTCCTTCCTCTCTGGAGAAGCTAAAACGCGTTACAGACGTGTTCAGAAAACACCATTCATATATGGAGAGAAAATCTAAACGTAATCAATACATACATCTATATCTCTCCCCTATTAAATATTTTGAATAATCATATCATCATTCTAATCTAATGCATCACAATCTTAACTGTAAGCTATTATGTCCCGCATTAAATAGAAATTAACTTCTAATGAAGCAAAACACCAACTGAACTAATCAACATGTTAATATTGCATAGTTTGACTTTAATCGATTGCCATCTAAATGTATTTTAGTGCCATAGGAAAAAGAAAGAAAGAAAAGAGGATTGAACATTTAGACATATTTTTAGAATTAAAACAGAATGTTCTGAACAGTCCAATGCAAATCAATGGCAAAATGTTTATTAAATACGGCATCATAAAGGAATATTCCGGGTTCAATTCAAGTTAAGCTCAAATGACTGTATTTGTGGCATAATGTTGATTAACACAAAAATTTATTTTGACTCATCCTTCCTTTTCTTTAAAAAAAGCAAAAATCTGGGTTACAGTGAGGCACTTACAAATCTGTGACCAATCTGTAAATGTTTAAAAACTATAGTTTCAAAAGTATAGCCACAAGACATAAACAATGTATGTTTTACTGTGATTTTAATGTAATAAAATTGCTTACCAGCCTTTTCTGTTTAATGTTATATCCAATTTTACAACTTTGCTGCCATGATGACATAAGACCATAACCCTAAAACCTGTAAAAACAACGATTTAAACAACTTTACAGCTCAAATAATACACACAAAAAAGCAGTCGCTGCATTTTTCCATCATCGTTCCCAGGTATTTATATGCATTCATCGGGAGACGCTAATGTAAACACAAAAAAGAAAACTGCCATCATTTATTCCATCATATGTTCCAAAATTTGACTTTTTTTCTTACTTGGAACACAAAAGGAGATGTTAGGCAGAATGTTAGTCTTGGTCACTGTTCACTTTCACTGTATAGTTAAAAAAAAAGATTAAATATAAGTGAATGATGATTGAAACTAACATACGGCTTAGCATCTCCTTTTGTGTTTCACAGAAGAAAGTCATACAGGTTTGGAACGACATAAGTGTGAATAAATGATGACAGATTTGTAATTTTTGGTTGAACAACTCTGAACTGAACTAAACTGAAATTATACACTTCAACTTTAAAGTTTTCATTAATTCATTAGCCGTGGAATTTAAAGACTTCCGAAAAGACATTTAGCCTTGAAATTTGATATAGTCTAAATCCCATGAATACATCTGTTGTTTTGAGGCCATTTACGTTGTGTTCTTCTCACAGTAACTTATATTAGACACTACGAGACAGATCTGTCTATGCTCTTTGAGAAGTTTGCTGTCTTACTCCACTGCTCTGAAGACAACTGATGATACATAGGCTGTGACATTTTGACAGATGGACAGATTTGAGGTATTTTGGGGACTTTATCCTTGATGCAGGTGACAAAATGAAAAACATTTTTCACTGCAGCAGTGTGGGGCGGTTTTGGGTGCACATACACATAACACTGAGTGAATTTTACGCTGCATCAATGCTGTCAATAGTGCACTCCATGCAAGAGAGTTTGTGCTTGTGTGTGTGTGTGTGTGTGTGTGTGTGTGTGTGTGTGTGTGTGTGTGTGTGTTAGAGAGAGAGAGAATGAGTCTGCATGCATAGCGATGTGGCTATCTATATTGATCCTTTCTGTCATATCCACATTTAAACAAAGTGCTTTATATCCACAATGGATCAAAGTAGTGGACTCCGGCATGTATGCACTTTACAAGTCATGCATTAGATATAAACGTCGATGTGCTATCAGATTTAAGACACACAGGAAGAGAGAGAAGCGGAAAGAGCATCACCAGTGGATTCACTGTCGTGGGCATTCTCAAAAGTTGGAATCTCTCCCCCCTCTTCTCTGCCTTTGATATCTTAAGTGCTTTGTTCCATCACATGCTCCTATTGCATGTGATGTGGGGACACACAGGGGACACATGCTGCTTCTGCTACTGAATTCCCACACACACATACTCACACTGGGACACACACATACTCACACACATACTCATACTGTAAACATTTGTGGAATTACAACCCCCCTTTGCACATCATTGGGGTCTCAGAGACCTCTGTAGGTCCTTACAATGCAAGATCAGACCTTTGTAGCTCCAACAATCACATAAAGGACGCATAAAAGTAATCCAAATACAGTGGTTAAATCCATATATCCAGAAGCGATATGATAGGTGCAGGTGAGCAACAGATCAAAATTTAAGTAATTTTTTTAGCCTAAATTTCCACTTTAATTTTTATTTTCAGATATGAAAGTGAAACTAAACAGGCACTACATGTGGGTTTCAGATGTAAAAGTGAAAGTAGAGATTTAGAGTAAAAAAGGACTCAACTTTCATTTCTTTTTCAACATTCTACTGAAGAAAGAAAGTCATACACATCTGGGATGGCTTGAGAGTGAATAAATAATAAGAGACTTTTCATTTCTGGGTGAACTATCCCTTTAATAGCAGAAATCTTGGTGAAGAACCTCACTACCCATGTAGCTTAAGAGCAAAGATCCACCAATCAGAGGACTGCAGCAAACAAACTGCAGCAAAAGAGCCCTGCAGCGACCACCCACTTCCATGAGACACTGAGAATTGACGCTATCATATCAGTATCCCTACACCTCACACTACTTATATATTTGTTTATATCCAATATTTTTCGATAAAATTTTTATATATTGTTTCTATTCTTGTAACAATCAAAAACTTATATATATATGTTTTTTTTTTATTTATTTATTTAGTATTTTTTTCCTAATTATGTAATTCACAATGCTTTATGGAATGGAAGTTCAAGCCCTTATGGAAGACATTAAGAACACAGTCTTGTTCATTTGTCAGATTTTCAAATACTCTGCTTTAAATCATAGGTTGTAATGGTGCGATTCACCTCAAACATGGTTGATTTGGTTCATGGTTTAGAACTTGTTTCTGATGGATCTTATAAATTCCCTATTAAATATAAATACAGATAGAATAAAAAATATACTTCTGAAACCAAGGCTGCAATTTAAGGTCTATTTGCCCCATTAAAAAAATATTGCAGAAAAAAACAATAAAACAAACTGTATCTTCAGTGTGTCTCTGATACACAAACATAAGTAATGAATGAAGCAGGTTCTCAAATTAAAAGTTTGTCTATGGTCAGTTTTCATAATTTCAAGTCTCATATCAACCTGATACTTAATTGGCAAAGGGCCTAATGGGTTTACTAACAGATTACTAAATTATGTTCTCTTCTAACACCTCTTTGACCATTCACACTGTTTCTTCAGAACAAACTGTTCCTTAAAGTGCCCAATGTGGCATACACTTTGTCTACCTAAGAAAATAACTTCTCCACTTAATTAATGAAGTAAGATCTAGAGGAACATACAGTCCATTTTACTCAAACATAAAAAATGCATAAAGTACAGTTAACCACTAGAGGGTATTACAAAATAAATCCATATATAGAACAGAAAAAAGAGCTATCATTAATCTAGAGTGATGTCTTTTTGGATGTGATTTTTGTATGCTTCGGCCTTGTTTAAAAGTCTATCAAGTCTATGACTCAGGGTGGTTCTTTTCTGAACCAGTGGTGCCACATCACCCACTGAGTAACTAATGAATTGTGCTAATGAATAACACTCTCAAGGTGGATATCTGTGTTTGTTTGTGTATACGTGACAGTGTTCTGCAGGAATCCTGATTGCTGTCATTCAGAGGGGGATTATAGGGCTAGATGAAAAGAAATAATTTTATGTCATATTTGTTTGCAATTGTCATGACTGTATATATTTAAATAAAGCTTTACCCTGTCATAATGAGCTAGTCTAGCTCCCAATCGAATAGTTAACCCATAAATAAAAATGATGTCATTAATATCTTACCCTAATGTTGTTCCAAACCCATATGCTGTCATTTGTTTTCTTCAGAGCACAAAATGAGAATTCTTCATGCAGCTAATTTCCATATGATATGAACTCAACATGTCATGCAGAATATTTTAATGGATTATCTATATTAAAGGAGCTTCAGGTGTTCATGCTTGTCATCTGTGTAGCTATCAGACAGAATATCCGTGAAACTCTTTTGTACGTATCCGCTTTTTTTATTTCCTTTTAAAGCAGCTTATAATTAGCAAACTTTTAACTCTTGTTTTAGCACAGCGATTGATTGACAGGTAAGGGGTGGCGCTTCACTGCTGTCAAGATGCATACGGAATGGATTAACGTTTAAACCTCAAATTTTGATGTGGACACATGTGGTTTTTGCAGTCCAATAACAAAACGTTTTAGACCCCGTTCAGACCTGCATTTAACACTGACAACAAGTGATCAGACATAAATGATCACCAAAAATGCATGTTAATAAAAGGTGGAAACAGGTTCAAAACTATCATATGGCTTTTAGAAAACTTGAAACTGTATGGATAATATTTATGGCGCTTTAATGGTGTTTTTATTGTCTTTTCTCGGAGCTTGACATATTAATTCATTATAAACTGTTATTGTATAGAATAGAGCAGTAAAACGATCCTTTAATATTTCTTCTTTGTGTTCCACGGAACTTATGGTGAATTATCCATTTCATTGTTTACAAAATCCTGAACAGAAAACATTGTTTTTAAACAGCTCACACATCACATGCTTTTTGTGACATAGCTCATGATAACCATGCTCTCAACGTGTTTAGTCAGACCTCTTCAGCTGCTCATGTTTACAGTTTGCTGACCTGCTTTAAACATTTCATCATACTGGACATATTGAACTGCTGTCCTATTTATGACAAGGATCAAAGAGATGGAAGCTAAGCCCAGTTCAGGGGCTTACAAGCAAACTCTCACAGCTCATTTGATAAGGATAAGAGAGCAGAATGGCCACAGTCTTATCTGTTTTATAGCAAAACACCCTCTAGTGGCCTTCAGCATAATATCAGCCACAAGCGTTGCATATTTAATATGTTTCTCATGACAAGACCTGTTTATATATTCACCAATGGGGAGAGAGAAATAATCCTTATTAATAATAAATTCAAATAGGATACTATTCTGAGGTATCTGGAGAAAACATGTTTTCTTGGATAGGTTTTATCTCTTAATTAGTATTTATAATGGGCATATGTAAACAGGTTGATGCTTTTAGATACACTGTCTTACATCTACTGAATATTTTAATCTTACCTTCCTTTTTTATATAAATTAACTTCAAGAGAATGATGCATAATTAGGTGTTAGTCAGGGAGTAAATATCCCCAGGTTATAATGCAAGACAAGGAATGCATGCATGTTACGATGTCACTGTATTATGACTACCAATATCCAATATTTTGCAACATAAACATTGCATACAAATCCTCATAATTACTCTTAGATCAGTCTGAAATAGTTAGAATAGTTAGAACATTATATGACTTTGCAGGCAGTGTCTTCCATTCTCTGGTGTTACATTTGAGTTCAATTCCTCAAGTCAGTTTTGTAGTTTAGTTAGCTATATTCATACAATATTCCATCTTTAACACAGGTTTTGGCATAATGGTAGCAAAATATATGCAGGGCATCTTTGATGCATGGAGATGCTTATGGCACTGGCAAGAAGGTAATTTCCAGCTCTAACAGGTATGACTTTCTTGGAGCCAAATATGGAATGGCTCTGGGTGAGCTCGGACTCTGACAGAAGGAGATGGATACTATTGAGTAGAAGAAAACTCCATGCAATCTCTGAACAATCAAGCAGCTTGGAAATGCAGCTAGATAATCATCACGTTATGTATAGATAGCCCATTTCAGCATGCATCCTAGTGGACAGTGGCAGCCTTAAGCATCTGGGGGCCCATTTCAAGAGCTAATTTATATATACATATACTGTGTGTGTATATATATATATATATATATACACAGTATATATATAGTTATTCATGAAGTTGAAATATGGTGGACTGATGCCTTCAACAGAAGCATACCATTGATGAACTAGTAGGTAGGTCTGGACAGGGTCCTGTTGCACTTCCTGTTGTTACGCCACTGCTTACGGCTCATAAGTCGACTTGTGTAATCTTCAGGATTCATACTCCGGTGCTTGCAATGTTTTGAGTTGATATTTTCCATGCATTTTGATGTAGTTGTACATGTAGTTGGTTATGTAATGTACAAGTTCAAATGTATCGCCTCACAAGTCATGCACTCAACTAAAAGTGTTTTGATGTCATAGGATAGCATTATGTGAGGAAAAGTGTGAAGAAAAGTTTATGAACTGATAGTCTAGCAACACATAATCACTGCCTCTTCTCACATTACATTTCGCCTGTATTTGACTGTTCCGCCTCCATTTGGGGAGGCAAAAAAGACTCTCTCTTTATCTTTATTTCTGGAGTAGCTTTTGGACAGTGATACTTTTGGCAAATAAGCTTAGCACACTGTCTAATCTCTTATTTCATGATATTTATTTAGTGTAATTTTTGTACTGGCAATTATTTTCACATCCAAATTTTTGGAGAAGCCACTGCCTCCCTTACCTCCTCGCTGAAAACGCCCCTGGTATGAGTATGCGTGCATGTGTGTTTGCAAGGGAGCGATCATCATACACTTTTCTCTCCCTAGAAACAGGGATTAGGCTATGTGGTTTGGCAAAGGAAGGAATGAGATCTTGTGGTGTGTGGAAGAAGTTTGCCCAGGGGTGAAGGGGCTGGCCCAGCTATCATATATATATATATATATATATATAATCATTTCCACCTATAAATTCATTAGTAACACCATTTCCTCCACCATCGATGTGCACCCCTTGATAGCATACACCATCTATTTTATTTTATTCTTATTTTCAATTTTGTGGATGGGAAATGTCTGGATTAGTTATCGACAGGTGCTTACTGAACAGCAGAAGAAACACAGAATGGGGCTCCCTAAACCCATTTTCATCACTGCTGGCCAGCTGGGTGCATGGATGAGTCTGGAGGTTTGTAGTTAAGCTGTAGTGGGCAGAAATTCACAAATCAGTCCTTGTGTATGGCCGTCTGGATTGGACCATATTCGCATGATCACCTTAAGTGTATCAGAGTTGCAATAAATGGTGACAAGCTGATAACAAAAATATCTTGTAATCCCTTCTAACATCTGTTATAGAAGGCTTTGTGATGGGAGGGGATTTTATATTGTTAAGCATAGCTACTTTTGACAGCAATTGTAATTCAAGAGAATTCTCATGAACACAGGAAAATGCATAATGTACATTTATGTATTGAAAACTGATAACATCAGTCATTGATTTTTCACTTTGGTGCATACATATATGCATGTGGAAACACCCCTAGGCAGTATAGTCACCTTGTGTTTTTACTGTCTAGGCAGATGTTTGCAAATTAAACAAGAGTTCAAGAGCCTTATTTTAGAGCGCTACATCCTAAGCACAATGCATTTACATTTATGCATTTGGCAGACGCTTTTATCCAAAGCGACTTACAGAGCCCTTATTACAGGGACAATCCCCCCGGAGCAACCTGGAGTTAAGTGCCTTGCTCAAGGGCACAATGGTGGTGGCCATGGGATTCGAACCAGCGACCTTATGATTAGCAGCCCTGTGCTTTAGCCACTATGCCACCACCATGCGATACGTCACCATGCGATACGTCACCATGCGATACGTCACCATGCGATACGTCATATGCCATTGGGCATGCATTGACCAGACTGATAGGTATGTCCGAAATCATTCACTCGTTCACTCATTCAATATTTCCTAAATAGTGAATGGCAGTGAGTGTGTAGCAGACTTCAAGTGGCAACTGCAGGACGACATAGAGATACAGCCACACCACGGATGGGATGATTGAAAATCTGAACTGAATTCCATTAACAAAATGCATGAGACAGAATTAGGACACACACATTGGCAAAGCTACTTTCTCATCCTTGCAAGGAAAAATATATGTGAAAATGAGATGCTAAAATAGCATTATTAAAAGCACTATTCACATCAAAACTTTGCTGAATACATTTGTATATTTCAATGATAAGAGCTTACAATACTATAACATCATAAGCACAATTAAACAGTCATTACATATTAAATTAACAGCAAATGTAAGATATACATGAGAGCAAAACAAGCATGGCTTACCTGGTTAATATCCACCATGCTTCTGATAACGAAAGCCTGTGGGGAAGCGGTATAGCATCCTAAGCTGTGCCACTAATTAGAGCCCCACCTACAACAATCAGTAAGAACCCCCAAACGGAAACATAAAAAATACTAAAAATACTAAATATCCCATGCATTATAAACAAGTTTTACTAAAGCTAACTCCATACACCATAGATTATTATGACATATTAAATTGTCAAATATATATATATATATATATATATATATATATTAAATCAACCGGTTACAAGTGCTCCATGACAAATACTTTCGGAACGTCACCACCTATGTCACAGACAGAAGTGGTGGCAAAAAGCCTGGAGCGAACTGTAAACCAAACCTGCTGTTAGCTGACCCAACAGTCCAAAAATATGCTGTTACCTTTAAATTGTCTTAAAATCGCAATGGCAAAAACAGAGGGCTTCACTTTTATCGGATTCCATCAACAGAGCTGACTGAACTATGGAGATAATTTCCAACTCATGGCTTTTCAGCAAAAATGTTGTTACAGGTTTGTTGTTAACTCATTGTGGCAGCGGGGGCGTGGTCAAGCGCCCGTCCGGAGAGGGGGAGCGGTAAGGGCGCTTGCACCTGAGCGAAAATATGTCTAACACCTGTCTCTAATTTCAGTGAGCACGGGGAGAGCGGCATATAAGAGCCACAACACCGCCAGTGGAGGGAAGCCAGTCCAGCGTTGGCAGCCCCGAGTAGTTTTAAGTTGATAGAGAGTTTTGGAGTTTTGTTATAAGAAGAAGTTTATGTTGAATCCCTGAAACTTTACTTTGAGAATTAAAACACCCCTACCTGTGAGCAGAAGCCTGTCCTCGTGTCCTCCTTTTCCCCGCCCTGTCGAAAATCCTGTTACACTGGTGCCGAAAGCCGGGATCTTTAGATATGGAGGGTCGTTCCGTAGAGTCCTCCCAGCTGGCCGAAGTCCTCCAGTCCCTCGCAGCACTACATCAGAGCCACCATCAGTCCCTGCTTGAGCTCCGAGAGGACCAAGATCGGCGTTTTTTTGAGATCATGCGGGCTCAAGCAGAGGACCGGCATGCCATCCGGAGCCTGCTCAGCCAGGAGGTCGCCCCCGCCCACGTTACAGAAGATGGGGGCAATGGACGACCCCGAAGCGTTTTTGGATCTGTTCGAGCGGACCGCAGAAATCTGGGGCTGGCCGCGCGACCAGTGGGCAGCCGCCTTGTCCCTCTTTTGTCCGGGGAAGCCCAACTCGCAGCTCAGCAACTGCCTGCAACGAACCTCCTGGCTTATACGGATCTGAGAAGAGCGATCATGCAACGGGTAGGTCGGAGTCCCAAAGAGAACCGCCAGCTGTTCCGGGCCATGAAGTTGGAGAAAACCGACCGCCCGTTCGCGTTTGCCCAGCGGCTCCGTGATGCCTGCCGGAAATGGCTGCTAGTGGGGGACCACGACGTCGAGGGACTAATCGATCAGGTGGTGCTGGAGCAGTTCACTCAGCGATTGCCCAAGAGAACTGCGGAGTGGGTCCAGTGCCACCGCCCGGCGTCGCTGGAGGCGGCCGTTCAGCTCGCGGAGGACCACATGGCGGCGATCCCAAGGGCGGACGAGCCCTCTCTCTCTCCCTCCCCTTCCCCTGTGTTTTTTTCCGCTCTTCCCCCTCCCCCTCCCCCCTCTCGCTCTGTCTTCCCTCCAGGGTCCGTTCCTGCCCCCCACAGGCGAGGAGCCTGGCAGAGACCCACGGTGGCAACGCACACCCCCCCCGCCACATTCAGCCGCTCTCCCCCTCAGGTGGGGGCGTCCGCCGACGCAGGTACGGGTGTGGCGCCTGGGCCAGCCTGTTGGAGGTGCGGGGACCTGGGCCACTTCCGTGATCAGTGTCCGATGATGGAAGTGGGGACGGTGGTTCGGGTCTCTGATCCCCCGCATGCTGCCCCCGATCGGGCTGGAGCGTACCGGATTCCGGTAAGAATCCAGGGGGGTACACACCAAGCATTGCTGGATACCGGTTGCAATCAGACCACCATCCATCAACGCTTGGTTCAACCCGGGGCTTTGGGCACAGCTAGACGGGTGAGGGTGAGGTGTGTGCATGGGGATATTCACAAGTACCCGATGATGACCTTGTTAGTGAAATTCCGGGGAAAAAAGCATAGAGTAGAGGCAGCGGTTAGTCCCCGCCTCACCCATCCTCTGATTTTGGGAACCGATTGGCCAGCATTTAAAGATGTGTTAGGGGGAGTTTATACGGATGGGTCCTGCACTAAAGTGGGGAGATGTGCGATGTGCGATGCTTTGACAGGGGAGGCGGAGCCGGGGCCGTCCTCGGCTGCTCCAAATCGGGATGACGAGGAGAGGGGCGAGGCTTCCGCCCCTCCTCTTCGCAGGGAATTCCCTGACGAGGATTTCCCTTTGGAGCAGTTGCGGGACGAAACCCTCAAACATGCCTTTGGTCAGGTAAAAGTGATCGATGGTCAGCGTCTTCAGCCAGACATCGCACTCGCATACCCCTATTTTTCAATTATAAATGACCGACTGTATAGAGTGACGCAGGACACTCAAACTAAAGAAAATAGGACACAGCTTTTGATTCCACGGAGCCGCCGGGAAATGTTATTCCAAGCGGCTCATTATAATCCCATGGCGGGTCATCTAGGGGAAAGAAAAACACTTCTCCGACTAATAGCCCGTTTTTATTGGCCGGGCATTAGCGGTGACGTCCGCAGGTGGTGTGCGGCGTGCCGTGAATGCCAGCTGGTAAACCCACCGGCCACCCCAAAAGCGCCATTGCGCCCTCTTCCGTTGATCGAGATCCCCTTCGAGAGAATTGGAATGGACCTCGTCGGGCCATTAGAGCGGACAGCACGGGGACATCGCTTTGTGTTAGTCCTAGTGGATTACGCAACGCGATATCCGGAAGCAGTGCCTCTAAGCAACATTTCAGCACGTAGTGTTGCTGGGGCGCTCTTCAAAATAATCTCCCGGGTGGGGATTCCAAAAGAAATCCTCACCGATCAAGGCACAACGTTTATGTCACGCACACTTCGCGAACTTTACGATCTATTGGGCATTAAATCGATTCGCACTAGCGTGTACCATCCGCAGACAGATGGCCTAGTGGAACGTTTTAACAAAACCCTCAAAAACATGATTCGTAAGTTCGTGCACGAGGACAGGCTTCTGCTCACAGGTAGGGGTGTTTTAATTCTCAAAGTAAAGTTACAGGGGTTCAACATAAACTTCTTCTTATAACAAAACTCCAAAACTCTCTATCAACTTAAAACTACTCGGGGCTGCCAACGCTGGACTGGCTTCCCTCCACTGGCGGTGTTGTGGCTCTTATATGCCGCTCTCCCCGTGCTCACTGAAATTAGAGACAGGTGTTAGACATATTTTCGCTCAGGTGCAAGCGCCCTTACCGCTCCCCCTCTCCGGACGGGCGCTTGACCACGCCCCCGCTGCCACACTCATATCATTATAATAGTAGTTTAGCTACGAATATTTCTGTATTTAGGATTTTTTCTGTATTTATGATGGCTTCAAACAAACAAAGCAATGTTTTGATAGCGTAAAAGAGCCACAGAGTTTAAATTTTTAAAAATAATCAACCTACGAAATAATTATTAATGGCAATTTTCTACTGCAAGTTATGGTTCGACTCGCTTCAACTCTACTCGCTTTACTTTTCTGAGCTTGCATTTCCATTGCAGTTTAGTGCCATCGCAACGTGGGTGGGATTATAGGCTGATCGTCATAGTTGCACCGCCTCTACTGCCGTGACATCATCTTAAACATGACACAAAATGACCAAAACAATAACACGACCGCAAGCTGACAGCTACTAGCTACTTAAGTTTTTTTTAATTTTTCCTTTTTCCTGTTGGTAGGTCTGGTGGTAGCCGTGTGCGCCCAACAGCTGAGACACTATTTTTGATACACAAAACAAAATTTTAGGTGTGGTTGTTTGTCTGAAAACAGTTAAAATATAAGAATATAATAACTCGTATTTACACTCCTTTGTCATAATTAAGACTCACACATCTCAAAATCCATGTGTTTCAACCCCCACAAGCAATACAAATCTAACACATCTCTCTCTCTTTCTCTCTTTCTCTCTCTCTCTCTCTCTCTCTCTCTCTCTCACACACACACACACACACACACACACACACACACACACACACACACACATACACGTGCACACACACACACACACACACACACACGCTAAAATGATGATAGAGTAGCAGTGTCCTGCTGGTCATTCATCTTGATCCCCCCATCCCCCTCCACAGTGTTTTCAGTCAGCCAGAGGCATGAGTGATGTCAGCCCCTGACCAAAGCCCAAACTGCTTTCATATGTGGGCTCTGTTCAGGTGCTAATCCCCAGGCTCAGGTCAAGTTAAAGGTGTGAAAGCAAGGCTTGATAATTTACCTCATTCTGTGGCCATCCTCCAGCCTTCTAATCCTGTAGATTCATACAATATATATACAATTATTTTGTATTATTATTATTATATAGTATGGTCTTAAGTGCCAAAGTTTCTTTTCGAAAATGGATAATACATAATAAAAATATAAAAGTACACAATTTTTTATCACTTTTAGCGCTTCATCGCCCAATCAGCATCAACGATGTTTTCTCATTTTAAAATATTATCTTAAAAATTTCAATTTTGAAACGTATCTATAAAATCATGACCACTCACATGAGATGAAGACTCTAATCGTATCAGTAATCTCATAAAATCTGTTTTATTCTACATGGAGATGGTGCGTTCATGAGAACTGCCATGTTGGGATCACATGACCAGCCAAATAGCCCACTACTCGTTTAATCTTAGTAACCACCCGGATATTTTCACTCTGAGATAGCTGACTGTGAATAGTGAATTTCTACAATGGCATTAACTGAAAACTATTGTATTTGAATGATTCTGCATCTAAGCCACTAGTGGCCAGTATAAGTTCAAGATGACATATTCAAAAAAATTACTCAGTGCACCTTTAATAAACAATGTTTTTTTTTCCCTTTGTCTCCTATGATCCAAAGCCAAAATGAAAATGTTCATTTCTCTACTCAGAGAGAAAAAAAAAGGTAACATGAAGCATTCTGAGCTTTTTCAAATTGGAATAAATTTCAACCAGTGGGCAAAATTGCATTCTGAGGCGTACTATTCCAAACTGAGTCCCTGACAGTGATCAATGCAATAGTTTTCAGACTGTGAACAATCTACAAATATTTTCGAAAGGCTTTCAACCATTTAAAATGTCCTTCATGTATTTCTTATTCTTGAATTAAAAGTTTTACCACAGAGCCTTAAAAATCACAAAATTAATAGGCCTATTTTAAACTAAATTATAATGGCCCTATTAGCCCATATATGAAGACAGATTTTGGCCTTGCAGAGGAAATCGTATTGAAACCCAGGGTAACAAAAATAATTAAAGCACCTACATTTGTTTTTTTTTTTCATGATCAAGGGCTACATTTTCATGTTGAGTAATAATGGAGTATATTAAACTGACATTTCTAACTTCTGTTTGGTTACTGCATGACATTTGGTTGTGCTACATGATGGATGGTTGTGCTATAATTCAGGCTGTACTGACTGGTATAAAAGTTACAGCCCTTGTACTGGTGAGCTTGAATCTGACTTGTGTGGTTATCTGTAAGGACCATGTTGTTTGATTCTTTATATAGCATCAATACTGATGTTCCAGAAGTCAACACAATTTCAAGACTGTATTTGTGCTCTAAGAGGTGAATTCATGAAGAATAAATTGCACCCCAAGATAGCAGTGTTTATTATTATGTGCTCTCTGCATTGTTTTTTTACTGAAGGTAAAAAAAAAGAATGTGCTGAATTCAATTGCATGGCATACTTCCCAATCTTGCAGGTCTGTTCTGAGTGTTGTAATGTGGAGGACAGTGGCAGCCTTAAGCATCTGGGGGCCCGTTTCAAGAGCTAATGTGGGGCCCTACCCACATAAAACAAAACATAAAACAGAGGAAAAAAAGCAAAGATTCAAGTCGGTTTTATTCAATATGGTATATTTTCAGAATTCACCTTCCATCACCATCCATTATGAGCACTTTAAGCATCAACTGCTCAGCATAGAAATAATCCAAACAATAACCTTAATTAAAAACAGAAACAATGCCTTTTATTTTTGCTTTGGAATAAGGAGAAGCCTCACCCTTCAGCAACTACTATTCTGCACTCAATAGCACTATGTGTTATGTATTAGCTGACATAAAAACAGCTTAAACAATTCCCTCATATTAAAATAACAACAACAGCAATACCCTAGTTGCTTGGGAAATAAAGGTGTCTGAAACTATTGGTAGTTTACAATGAATTGTGCTTTGTGCACTTTCAGAACCACAGACAGCTCACTACAGGCCTGGAGAGTGAAAAGAAGAGGGAGAAACAGAGGGAGAGCAAGCCAAGCAGGAGAGAGAAATTACGATTGCGGGAATCCAGTCAGCCGCCATTGCCACAATATAGCTCTCTCTCTCTCTCTCTCTCTCTCTCTATTTATATACTGTATATATATATATATATATATATATATATATATATATATATATATATATACAGTATATAATTTTAAGTGGGTGAATTATTCAATTCTGGCATGTCAGTAAGGGACACTTTGGAGGGTGAGGCCAATTTTAATTGAAAAGGGTGAAACATAGCTAAGTCTGCCAATGGAGGAGGATCCTGTAGTCTAGTCAGGAATAGCAAACTTTTACTTGGACTGAGCAGCAGCCCAAGCACCTGAATTAGCTCTGTAAGAGGGTTGGGAACCAAGAACCATTTCTTTAAAAATACCAGAACCGAATGATGTTCATGACATACAGTTCCCATTGACTCTTGAACGTGCATTTTTCCACCGATGCAGACGGAACACCATGCTAAAATCTTTGTTTTTCATTAAACCTTGATTTTATTTAACAGCATTGTGACTGAATCTTATGAGGTAGCTCAGCGGTTAAGGCTCTGGGTTACTGACCAAAAGGTTGGGGGTTCAAGCCCCAGCACCGTCAAGATACCACTGTTTGGCCCTTGAGCAAGGCCCTTGACCCTATCTGCTCCAGGGGCGCTGTTTCATGGCTGACCCTGTGCTCTGACCCCAGCTTAGTTGGGATATGCGAAAAAACTGCATTTAATTGGCTCTGTACCTGCACAATGACAATAAAGTTGAATCTTTTTTGTTAATCTAAGGGTGCTTCTAAAACGGAAGTCTGCAGCCTAGTAAGGCTGTGTCCTTCCTAGACCAGTCCTTTAGAGGCTGTAGGTTAGACTCATCCACAGCATTCAGCACTACAGCATTCGGTCTAGTAAGTGTGCACAGCGAATCATAAACTTGGAACCATGTGATATTTTACTTTGTTTAGAAAACCCATATACAACATAAAATTAGAAATATGTCCTTAATTCCTTAGTTATTTTTGCAAAATGTATTCCATCACCGCAGTAACAAGACTCATTTCTGCCCTTTTTTTAAAATAGTTTGGAAAATGTGCAAAGGATTGTTGGTCATTTAAGGCCATGAAGGATACACCTGATGCATCCTCCAAAATATGCCAAACGAAGGCTGACTTCCAAGTGTCCTCTCAGTCTAGACGACCTTTGACGGTGCTTGATGACATGGTAGTCGAGATATCCAGCCTAAAGAGGCTGCAGCCTTCCAATTGAGAAGCACTCTAAAGCCCAACAATTGTGATCTGATTCCCAAACAAATCACTCATATTAGTCAGTTCTTTTGATTCTACAAGGAATGAACGCTATTTTTTTTTCTAGTCCAGAGTTTCCAGTGCCGCAGATAATCAAACATTTAATTGCGAATAGTCAACTGGGGCACAAAAAAAAAAAAAACGCATGGAGAAGAATAGGCACAAATTTACTGCAAAAGACTTCAGAAGAATTAAACATGAAGCTACCAGGAACCCATTATCCTCCAATGCTACCATATTCCAGAAATGCAACCTACCTGGAGTGTCCAGAAGTACAAGGTGCCAAGTGTTCAGAGACATGGCCAAGGTCAAGAAGGCTGAAACACGGCCACCACTGAATAAGATTCACAAGCTGAAGTGTCAAGTTTGGGCAAAGAAATCCATGAAAATAGATTTTTCAATGGTTTTATGGACAGATGAAATGAGAGTGACCCTTGGTGGACCAGATGGATGGGCCCGTGGCTGGATCACTAATGGAAACAGGGCACCACTTCGAGTCAGGTGCCAGCAAGGTGGAGGAGGGGTACTAGTATGGGCTGCTATCATTATGGATGAGGAAGATGGACTGAAACTCAACTCTCAATCCTACTGCCAGCAGTGGGAAAAGCAGTGGTACAGGAAGAAGTCCTCATCATTATTTATTATTTTTATTATTTAAGAAGGCCATGATCTTTATGCAGGACAATGCACCATCACATGCATCCAAGTACTCCACTGCTTGGCTAGCCAGCTAGGGCCTCAAAGATGCCCAAATAATGACTTGGCTACCTTCCTCACCTGACTTAATTCCTATTGAGAACTTGTGAGATTTACAGTGAGGGAAGACAATACACTTCTTTGAACAGCATTTGGGAGGCTGTGGTTGCTGCTTCAGCAAAAGTTGATCGAGAACAGATCATGAAACTGACAGACTCCATGGATGGAAGGCTCATGGCAGTTATTGAAAAGAAGGGTGGATATATTGGTCACTGAATATTTTTGAAAGGCCAAAAATGTTATTTAATTGTCATTTTGTGTTACTAATGTGTTGCACCTACTCTAAAAATTGAGAATAAACAAATGAGTTGGGAGAAATTATTTTTGTAATTTAGTTGCCTAATAATTGTGCACACTAATAGTTGCCTAATAGTTGTGTAAATATTCCCCTGAGAAAGACAAAACTCACTTATCCTTTGTTAAACATTCAGGTTTGAGGTTCAATAACATTTTGGATTGACTGTGAGCATTGTGTTTGTTCAACAATAAAATGAATCCTGAGGAATAAAATTTGCCTAATAATTGTGCAGGCAGTGTAAGCCTGTGTGTTAATGCGCCTCTGATAAAGACTCACCGCAACTATCTCTCTCTGACAAAATAAAAACATGAGGAAAATTGCAATAGAGTGATTTGGAGTGTTTTTAGACCAGTAACTTGCTTGATTGTTCCGAAACAGGGGCCAAAATTGTTACAATGTTGTATTTTCTTCATGGTTCAGTTGGCCTTATCAAGATTATATTTTAAAATGCACCAAAACTGTAAAATGTCCATCAACATTTTAATCAGCATTTGTGATGATATGCAGCTGAGTATAAAATAAAAATACAAAATTCAGATCAGCTTTTCATCTTGTCAGTTCTTCCTAGTGACATAATTATATATAAAAAATACAAAAAAAACTCAGTGCTTGAGGCCATTAACTCAGTAGGGAGTCACAATGGACAAGTGATTAAAACCTCCCGCTGAAAGGTGCTAATGGGCGCTCTGTATCCCTCTGCCTGGCTGGTGATTTTGTTAATGAAGATAACAGCTGAAACTCATTGGAAAAATCAGCCAGTGTAGAGCCAGCTTTACCCAACATTGTACCAGTGAAGTCTGATTTATGAACGAATCACTCTTATGAGTTGATTCTTTTGTACACACACAGCAAAACATACAACCTCCTGAACTAATTACTCTTACCAGCCTTACCTTTTTTTACTGAATATCTTACTGAACCGTAAGTCATTCATTTCGTCATCATGTCTGACTTGAAATGAACCAAGAATTGTTACTGTGTTATGTGGCTTGTGATAAATCAGAGTAATTACTGGATGGTTGCGGATATTAAAATGTGCCATTGTGAGTTTTGTTGTAATTAGTGGCTTTATTTGCAAGAATCCGTCCTGTTAAAATACAAAATGATCTCATCATTTTGTAACAGGCTGCAAAGGGCAGTAAATCAAATATGAAAGAAATGTAAAGATCCATAAAGGACATAAAGGCAGCATAAAAATAATTCAGATTAATTGAATGGTTTAATCCTTTAATCAATAAATTCCTTACGATTCCCATCCATTTTCTTTAAATTGCGTGTGCATTAAAGTGCGTTCGAATACTCCATGCATTAATATACATTTTTGATGCTGCCATGATCAATAGAAAACACACAAACATCTCTTTTAATTAAATGCCTTTTCCGCCTGCTTTCCATAGGCCATCATAGCATGATGTTAGTTTCATCTGTCAAATAGCGTTCACTTTTGTGAGAGAGGTGCAATCTATAAAGTAGATCAAGTAGAATGTTAGGGACTGGCAGCCTCGGTCACCATTCACACTCCTTGAACAGAAAAAAGGTCATAGATGTCTAGAATTACATTTTTAAGTTACCTGACAAATGCCTTTTTTTTCTTAATCGTACAATTCAAAGATTTTTATTTATCATAGCCTCTATTATTAACTGTGCTATGGTGAGGAATTTACTAAAAGTGAACTTTAAATACAGCTGAAGGTGGGTTATAGAAGGAAGGAAGGAAGGATGAACTGAATATCATTCAAGTCCAGCCACAATTTAGAAAATGAAATAGCACAGGACAAAGAAAGCCAAAAGGCTATTTAAAGTGCAATAATTCATTTTCGCTCTCTCTTAATCCATCTCTCAAGGGGAATGGGCCTGCCTTCACATACCTTAGGCTACCAATATTTTTTCACTCTCCCCTCATGTTTTAAAGCCATCCAAAAGCAGCGAGGACACAATGCTTTCTGCTCCAAGAGATTTCGACACACAGCTGAATTATTAGAACAGTTCCTTGTTTGTGTTCTCAGAAAACACAAATCTCTTCATATGGAACAGCTCTTACTGTTTGACATCATATAACATCAGGAGTCAATAAAGCCTTATCCCAATTATCTTACTACTCAGTTGTATAGGCTATTCACATAATTTACACATCATGCCTTGAATTTATTACAGTAACGAATTTCAGCTTAATCACCAAACTGTTTATATAGACTGATCTCACAGTGAAATCAGAAACAGTAGGTTGATTTTTCTTTAGTTTAAATTGTCTCGTGGCCACGACTTTGTTCGTAAAGGGCTAAATACAGACCATTGTGTGGTAACTGGTAACTGGCATTTAGCTTGTTAAGTAAAAGACATCTAAAACGCATTCTGCAAGTGCAAGTGAATGAGATTGTTGGATTTCTCTCGGGCGCCTTCGCAGATAGGATACCGCTGGATCCACACAAAATGTTTGGAAAATGGTATAAAGAAATAATATATTGTCTACAATGGAGTCAATGTTGGCACCCTAACATAATACCAGCAGTTCTGTAGCAGACTACCAGTGGCATAGTTGGCACCAGCAGGCAGCAGCCATACTTTTCCTACAGTGGTCTGGGTCGCTGGTTTAAAATAATTTTTGGGGTGGCACACGTCGCCAGCGGTTTGCCGTGGTCAGACCTCCATCAGCAGAGTCAGCCCACTGGCATGCCGAACTATATTCACTATCCATAATAATGTCCTTCCAAGCAATAATGAATAAACAAATGTACACCTGTCTCAAAAGCCTTTATAAATTGATTTATATTTTCAGTGAAATGATTAAAGATACAAACATAAATGTTGTTACAAATATAGGCTACATACAATAAATATGATACAAATACACGGATTTGGATACATTTTGGATGAATACATAGCCTTTTATTGACTTTTTGGGTCAAGATCACTTAAAAATAATCTAACATATTCTTTTCTTGTATGTATTGCATTTTCCAAAAATTTTGTGTTCATCCAGCTTTATCCGTAGGCATCCATGACCATTTAAATGATACATGATAAATCCAACAGTTTCATTCAAACTTGCACATTTTTGTCTGCAAAACCCATATCTTTTAGAATGCCTTTTAGATGGCTTTCACTTAAGCATGTCTTAACACCAGCGGCCACACTATGTCTTTTTAGGTTATGCCATTCATAATTAATATATATGTTGTATGTCATTTAGAATTCAATGATGTGGTCACAACAAAACTAAGTGAACTGAACCCATCCTTTCCTGGGCACCGTATTTTTGGGTGCATGGGCACATGTGTACTCTATTTAACGAGTTAAATGTCCTTTGAGGGGCACCAAAAGTGAGTTGTGAAGCTAGTTGTTTTCAGCTGTACAGGCTGTAATGCAATGAAGAGGAATGCATATTTTAAAAACTGTGCTCCAAACCCCAAACCTAAAACTTATAAATACAATCTTCGAATGTACTCATCAATATAATTATGAGAATGCAATCGCTGAACCCGGGTCACCTATGCTGCTGACACAACAAGCTTCTGATCGTGCCACTGGGGAAGGTAAACACGCTAGAGCTAATGCAAAAATGTCTGATAGGAGATGCTGCTTGGCAGTGTGTCAGCATTATGTGGCCAATCCCAGTGTACTGGAATGCTCGGAAACAACATGTCGACTTCCCATGTGATCATGTTGGTTCATCCACACAAGCATAATCTAAATATACATTTCAAAGTTTTTTTTTAATTAACCCAGTATCCAAGATATTTGTTATCAATTAGTACATGTGATACACAGGTCCAAGTTTCAACTACAACTTTTTGCAGGGTTTTGACAGCTCAAATCCATAAATTGAGAAAAGAACCAGGGATTATTGCCAGACCAATACAAAAAAGACACATTCTAGTTTAACACTTAATTGGCATGATCACTTGATAAATTGCCATTTGGGACTTATCTGCATGCTTCAGCAGTTTTTTATAGGTATTGTAAAGCTCCCTGCTTCAGCCTCATCTCTCTGTCATGAAATGGAAATGGACCCACAAATGTTAAATATGTACAATTGAGTCAGTAATGAGTTTAATACGCTCTAAATGAGTGCTGGGTTAGAATGAGTCTGAAAATCCCTCATCCTTTGAGGGGCTTCAAATGGAACACATTTTCTGTTGAAAGCTGAAATGGGTTCTAGAAGTTTTACATTGCTATTTCTCGCCAGCCCTTGTCTGACTGAAAAACCTGTGTTGTTTAATTTTTCTATAATGCCTTTTCTTATATTGCCTAGGATTTTTTCCAAATTAGATACTCAGATTTCTGAGAAGGAGGCCTGCAAGTTCCAAGTTAAAAAGTTGATAATATAATGTATTTTTTAACATCTGTGTAAAGGATATAGTGATTTACATTACAGTTACACTAAATAGTGATTACAGTGTGACAAATATGAAATATTAATGTTATTTTTCATTTAACACTTAAGGCGTTCTTTCTTGTGTAATTATGTATGTGGATTATACACTCAATTGTCAAAATTATGGGAACACCCCCTTATTGACAGGTTTGGCTATTCCAGTAATTCCAGTGAAGACAAATGTCAATGACACAGCATACAATGACATTTTAGAGAACTGTGTACTTTCCATAACTTTGTGGAAACCGTTTTTGTAGGACCCTTTTTCTGTTTCACCATGTCAATCCATCTGTGCAAAAAGCAAAGTCCATAAAAATCGCTTAATGGTGTCTGGTGTGGAAGAACTTGACTGGCCTGTAAAAAGCTGACCTGAACCCCAATGAACATTTTTGGGATGAACTGGACACAAACTGCAAGTCAGGCCCCTTCACCCAACATCAGTGCCTGGCCTCATGCTCTTGTGTCTGAATGGGGGAAAATGCCTGCAGTTATGTTCAGACATCTAGTGAAAAGTCTTCCCAGAATGGTGGAAGCGGCTATAGCAGCAAATGGAGGAATTAAAAGATTTGATTTTGAAATGAAATGTTCAAGAAGCACATATGGGTGTGGTGTTCAGTTGTACACATACTTTGGCCATGTAGTATTTATGTCCTTTTGTATGTATTATTTTTAAAGGTAGAAGGCAATAAGAGACATCATCAGAGACAGTGTAGTTGTGTTTCTGTGCATCTTGAAAGAGAGAGTGAGCAATTGCCATCACTTTGGATTTTTTGTTAAATTGTGCAGTCAGTACCTACACACAGAAATATTCAACTGCTGAACAAATAGAGTCCAGGACACACTTCCATCTCATGTTTACATTTATTTCCCTGCTTCAAGTGCTCTTGTCAAAACATACAGCTCTTTTTAGGATTGACTGAATGTTTACCTCTTTACCCGTAAATGATTCATCTGGACGGTCAATACCTCAATTCTCAAAGAAGCAGCACAGCTCAGCAGGACAGCATCAGTGAAGCAGTTGGAAAATTGCTGGGAGGATGAATAATTTCTTCAAAGAAAGAAAGATACAGTATGTGTGTGTGTGTGTGTGCATGTGTATGAATAAGAGTATGCCCACAGCGGTAAATCCCAATGTTCAGCCCTTCAAATAACAAATACCCTGATTAATTGATAAACTTTTACCCCCTGGTCAAGAACAACTCACCATTTCTCCCTGACTGACATAAGGCTTATATCGTGGTCATAAGAGTCTGTTCTTTCTATAGCATACTGCATTTAACCCTATCTGAGGCCCTGCAGGCACCATACTTTAGTTAAAAACGAATGTTACGCTTCTTTAGTGTGCATAATGGCCCTTTCACAAGTCGCAGCAGGGTTACAACATACATCTGAATGCAACTGTCATATGCCGCTTTGACCTCCACATTAAAAGCGTTGTATAGTGCATTGGAAAAGCAATTTTACGAGTTTGCAGGGAATGAACCAGGAGGTTTATATAGTAAACTTTGAATACATGTATTGCATTAATATAATTTTTTGCAGAAAAGAAATAAAGAGGATTTGTTGAAAATCCCGGGACACTCATTGCAAATTTACATTAGCTAAAGAACTGTTTTGGGATGCTTGGAAACAATACAGTAATGTTTCAAATATTTCTTGTTGATTTTTACTCTAAAACACAATAATAGTGAGGCAAATGTAGTCTCTTTAAATACTCGTAATAATTTCACGTGTTAACCACTTGGCAAATTGTAAGATATTGTACAAGTTGGCTTGTACGAAAACATAAGACTTTTAATCCCAATGAGACAAACCAATTAACAGAATTTTAAACAAATGTAATCAAATAAAATTTCAGGTAGCTTCATATCCAAGATTTTATTTTAGGAAGTGAAATGTCAGTTAACAAATTTGGTTATACCAGCAGGTTAGCCCTTGTGTCGTTCCGAACCCCTATGTTTTTCTTTCTTTCATGTTGCACAAAAGTCATTTTGATATTATTTTGCCATAAATGAATGAGATCTGGGACTGTCAATAAAAATAAAATAAAGTAGTCCATGCAAGTCATTTGATATATTTCAAGTCCTTATTGAAGCCATATAACAAGAACCAATTAAGTTTGAGCTCAATTTCCTCTCCTCCAGTGATCAGGGCTATGAAACCATTCTTCCGTGTATCCTACGTGTGGTAGATTTGATTACACCTGATTTAAAAGCAAACTTATGGCAATCACAGGACTTGAAATATAGTTCATGTATCATATGGATTAATTTCATGGCACTTTTTTTCTTTTTTGGAGCATGACAGCACCAGTTCCTATTTATTTACATTTACATTTAGTCATTAAGCAGATGCTTTTATCCAAAATGGATAAATAAAATAAAATGAGGAGCATAACAAGCAATTTGTCATACAAAAGAGACAGAATATATATATATATATATAATGTGTGTATATATACTGTATATAGTTAAGAGCATTTATTGTGGATTGGTTAAGTGCTCTCTAAACATGTGTTTTCAGCTGGTTCTTGAATGTTGAGAGGTCTCAGCAGGTCTTGTTGAGGTTGGAAGCTCATTCCACCACAGAGGAACAGAGAAAAGTCAATGATCGTGAAATAGACTTTGTGCCTCTATGCGACATGATCACCAGGCGGCGCTCGTTCATTTACCGCAGAGAGTGAGTTGGGACATATGCTAGCTGGGAGGTGACAAATAGAGCATTACAGTAGTCCATTCTTAAGATGACTAGAGCTTGGAGCAGGAGCTGTGCAGCATATTCAAACAGAAAAGGTCTGATTTTCCAGATGTTGTAAAGTGCGACCCTACAAGACCGAGTGGTTGATAAAATGTGGGCATAAGAAAGCCCAAAGGAATTTTCACCTTACTTGGATGGAAAATGTCAGATGTTGTGCTCTCTTTGATTTAAAATTTAAATCCTGGTTAGGTTTAGGGTTAGCGTTTGGGTAATGGATTGGATTTTATGGTTTGGGTTAAGGGCTTGGGTTAGGGATTTGTCTTAGAAAGAAGGTGGTGAATATATAAATTTTTTATTATTTTTGTTGGTTGCTTCATTTTAACAATTTTGCCGCTGGTTATTTCTGAAAAATCTAAAATAACTTGTGTAAAGTGTAATTGCAAAGACGGACTTGGCAAACATTGTGAAAATTGTCTAGTAATCATTGGCTGGCACTTCAAAAAGTGGTAACAGGATTTAAAGTTGAAATTGTTTGAACTTTTAGAACAACACTGCACCAAGGGTATTGCTATAGCTGACGCTTCACTCCACAGAATTCAATGCATTGGGCAACGCTGATGCGATTCATGTGAAAAGGTCTTTAAAGACATAAAACTGTGAAGAAATTGCTTCCTTTGGGCTTATTTATTTCACTTTCACAGCTAAACAATGCACAGGATAAGAGTATGAAGTGTGGGGCAATAAACCATTGCATCATCAAAGGCACCTTATACATCAGCCATTTTAGCTGACATGGATTAATTATACAGTGGAGAAATTTAGCGCTGCTGCAGCTGAAATTTGCTAAGAAAAAAGCCTGAAATTTGATTCTGACATAAGGGCATGGGGGCTTGGGGAAATGCCTCATTGTCTTATGGTGCACAAAAAGGTTGTGTTGCATATTCTCTAGATATCTGTATATTCAGACCCATTTGCCAATAAGCTAATCTGCACATCGCTGGTATCAAACAAAAATCTATGAACAAATATTAGATATTTAGAGTATTTCAGTAAGTATTTGTTCTTAGCAAGTATGAACACAATTCATTATAATTAAAAAGGAAAGAAGAATGTATTAAGTGACACTGTAATAATACATCTGGTGTTTCCATTGGCTACACAGTGTACACTTTCAAACAGAGAAGATATGGTATTAATTGTGGAACTCTACATTGGGGACTTGATGTCAAATCAATAAGATATACAGTGTGTTGGTAAAAGACATATGTAGCCTCAGTGGTTAGACTCTAATATACATAAGCAAGGTGTAAAAGTTTTACAGTCAACATGAAATCAAACAGACCTTATTTACTTTTTTTAAAAATACATTTCTTAATGTGCACACTCAGTGCATCTCAGTGAATGAGAGACAGATTTATGTCCATTTTCATTATAAATTCTCCTTCCTACCCAGTAGGTGGTGATATAGCCTAGGTAGGAATTTGAATCAACAAAAACAAACAAAGAAGAATTTTGAAAGTGAAAGTGAAGACTGATGGTAAAAAAAGGACTTAATTATTTATCTGTTTCTCACCCAGACTTATCTGAAAATGTGGATTTAACAACTGGAGTTGTTTGGATTACTTATATGCTGCCTCTTCGACCTTTATAAGTTCCGGCCACAATTATCTTACATTAACTAAATTTACATCCAAGGATTTTTTGCCGAAAAAAAATTAGTGCATCAAAATAAAGCTGATGGAAACGCGTCGACGTCATATTTTTCTGTTTAACTCTAGCACATAAACTCAATGTCGATACTTCAAATGTCACGAAAAACTGGTTTGGTAACACTTTTTGTCGAGAAAATTGCCATTAATGCAAAAATTTAGTGTCACGTGACAGAATTTACCCCAATTGTTAGCCTGTGTCAATCATGACAACGGTATGCATCCTTGAAAGTAAATTTATTGTACGTGATTATGGATTGATCTTAATGGCATATAGATCCGATGCTGCAAACATGACACTTCTAGGAGTGCCAACACAAATATCTCGTATCACTTTATACTAAGACTGAAAGTTTCCCCCTATACTTGGAGCAGATTGCCATCTTAAACAGGGCCATGATGATTCACTTTCGGGTCAGAACCGGTGGCAACCTGTGATAGGTGTAACATCAGGACCAACATTACAGTCCTATCAGAAGGCAACTGTTCTCTTTTGATTGCAATTCCTCCTCTCCTCGGTGCTTTTATTTGTGAAATTAAGATGACAGTAGCTGGCTAATTTCAAAGAATTTTCTCAATACTCTCCCCATTTTACCAAATCTTTGGAGGAAAAAAATTAGGGACATTTTGTATGGAAATGGCTTAAGGGCAGATTTCTTTTGCGATAAACCTAAACTTATGTGACAAAGAGTTTTTTTAAGGCATGATGTCATCACGCGCACCATTTTTATAGATAAAAGGCCATTTGAATGAAAACAGGCAGAAGATGGAAAATTGGTGGCTATTGTGAGGATCTAAAGAGCTAAAATATTTATCTATAATATTATAAGCAGAAGGGCAGCTGCCCATATCACCCATGTCTAAATCCACTCCTGGTCTAAAATGATGAGTACAGCATGTGGTCACACTTTATATTAAGTGGCTTTAACTACTATGTACTAACATTTAATACATACAAGACTATGCATTTACTGTGTAACATTAATTCTCACATTTATTGCTACAGCGGTTCGGGTAGGTTTAGGAGCAAGGGTAGGGTTAGGATTAGGGGTTAGAGTTAAGTTTTGGGGTAAAGTTTGGGTTAGTGGTAAAGTTAACAGCATAACTACAAATGTAATTAAATGCAAGTACTTTAAATGTAACTACAATGCAAAAACATGTATGTAATAATAAGTACATTCTATCAAATGGTTAAGTTCATAGTAGTTATGGCCACCTAATATACAGTGGGTTCCAGCATGTCACACCGAAGGACAATAAGTCAATTTCCCGAAATAATTTCACAGATTGAACTGCTCTGGATAGAAATGAAAGACAACTCTGTGTTCTTAGTAAACAGAGCATCCATCCTCTCCTCTTATGCAGGAATCCCTGCCAAGGAGGTGTCAGGAACACCAGTGATCACACACGTAAGCGCACGTGAGACCCTCAGTGCCATAGCAATGCATGGACAGAGGACGACTGGGTCAATACAATTATCACTGGTTATTTTTAGCAGCAAACAGGCCAGGTGAAGGATGCCAACTAACATTTTCTCAGAACTGTTCTTTAATTCAATGACAGCTTATTTAAAAAGCAATAAATCTTACAGGCTTTTGTGAGTAAGGACATGCAAGGAGGGTTAGATTGTATCAAAGTGTCTATATGTGTGTCTTTGTGCGTGTCTTTGTGCGTGTCTTTGTGTGTGTGTGTGTGTGTGTGTGTGTGTGTGTGTGTGTGTGTGTGTGTGTTCATTTGTGTAAGTAAAGGCCCCTATATTTGTCTGTATTAAGCTAAGGTTGATGACTCTACGTTTGTTGAGGTCACTTGTGCTTACAATGTTAAGTGGCTAAGGTGTGGGGCTACTGACCTGTGTTAAGTGACTGGACAATCAATGCTGCAACCAGTTATGTTAAAGTCGAGAGGCACACGGATGGATCTGGGATTTACAGTGAACTTTTACCACCAGAAATGTAAGCATAGCGTAGTTCTTGCAGGACGTCTCGCAGCTGTACATCATCACGCCAATATCTAGGTAGCTCCTAGCCAATCATTTATCAGCCATTGCTTTATAAGTCAGCTTACAATCTATCATATTGCTGTTTCAGTATGCCAAAACTGCAAATTCATTCGACAGCTACTATGTCCGATGAAGAGTCAGTTTTGATTCACTGTGAGCCGAGCTCCTTACCTTCTATCGAGGGTCAGACAGCTCCTCGCCGAGGCATGCGTCTGTAGCTTCCGTATTCTCAGTGGGATCACTGCCCTCTCTGAAGAATATTAGAAATGTTAGCCAACAAAGGCATCTCCATCAGTCTCTCCAGGACTCCTTGGGAAGCCCACCGTCCCTCACTGACGATACCGCCACTGCATCTCAACTTTTCTTCCCTGCCTTAGAATCTACGGGCGTAAGCGATCAGCTAAATCTGGGTCCCTGACCATATCGCGGTCATGCTGGAGACTTGCCTCAAGCAAAGCCACCTAATCTACTTCAACCAGAATGCACGACCCAAACACACAGCACTCCTCCAAACACACAGCACTCCTCTATTTCACGCCCTGATCTACACAGTTTATGATTTCATTTCCTTTTGCATCCACACCAGAATTCTGAAATCTCCCTCCATCACAAAAATGGTGGCCGGCATCCAATTTCATGCTAGATGCCATTCTCATGACACCCCAGCATCTTTTCCAATTCCCCCATTCGCCTGCTGCTCAAAGGAGTAAAAAAATCCCACCCCCTCTCCCCAACAAGAGATACCAATAACTTTAGACATCCTTCACCTCATGATTTCATCACTCATATCAGGTCTTTTTACAGATTATACCTATATTCTTTTGGAAGCAGTCTTACTTTTAGGTTTTTATGGGTATTTGAGGTGTAGAGATTTCACTACTCACTCTCTCTACTTTCTGCCTTATTTTAACCTTTTCTTTTCCAACATTTCCTTCTGTCCATTTTCCCTTTTTCTCAAACACTCTAAAACAGATCACTTGAGGTGCAACCAGAATATAACTATATAAAAAATCTCCAGCCCCTTCTGCCTCAACACCTCCATGGTGAAATATCTGCAAACTAGCTCACATTTCGTTACTGACGAATATTTTTGTTAAATAACCCGACTTTTGTGGCATGTGGACATCGGAGCAACCGGTTTTTATTTCTACCATCACCAGACACTGCTCAAATATAGGATTCATGCAACAAACAAGCTGCATGATGACCTGCAGGAGGCGCTGTGACTGTTAGATGCAGACCTTTTTATTTACCACGGTAATTCACCACTTTTATTATAACCAGAGTTTACATTCTGCCCAGCGCTAATGCTAAGGAAGCACTCGGTGAACTGTATGGGGCTATTAGTGAACTGCAGAACGCTCACCCTGATGGAATGTTTATTGTTGCTGGTAGATTTCTACCATGTAAATCTCAAGACAGTTCTCCCTAAATTCCATCAGTATGTGGACTTTGCAATGAGAGGGGCGAACGCACTTGATCTTGTTTACACAAACATCCCAGGCGCATACCGGGCGGAGACCCACCCCCCACCTCGGCTACTCTCCAAGAACATCACCACATGCTCCAACCAGAAGCCGTGGATGACTGCGGAGGTGCGTGCACTGCTGAGGACCCGAGACTCCGCCTTCAGAGCACCCCTAAGAACAGTGAGGGCCAAACTGTCCCGGGCCATCAGAGAGGCAAAGCACACACACACCCAGAGAATCCACAGTCACTTCCAGGACAGCGGTGACACACGGCACATGTGGCAGGGCATCCAGTCCATCACCAACTACAGGACAACATCAGTTGCCTGTGACAAAGATGCCTCCCTTCCAGATCCACTGAACGACTTCTACACTCAGTTTGAAGTGCAGAACGATGTGGTAGCGAGGTAGCGTGGTAGCGAATGACCACGGCTGATGTGAGGAAAACTCTATGTAGAGTCAACTCACGGAAGGCTGCTGGACCAGACAACATTCCTGGCAGAGTGCTCAGAGGATGTGCAGACAAGCTTGGCAGATGACTGACATCTTCAACATCTCTCTGAGCAGCGGCATCGTTCCAACATGCTTCAAGGCCACCACCATCATCCCCATGCCAAAGAAGTCTTCAATGTCCTGCCTCAATGACTACCGTCCCGTCGCACTCACACCAATCATCATGAAGTGCTTCGAGATGCTCATTATGAGGCACATTAAGACCCAGCTGCCCCCCTCACTAGACCCACTGCAGTTTTGTATCATCCAAACCATTCAACAGACGATGCCATTGCCAGCACCCTCCATCTGGCCCTCACCTACCTAGATAAAAAGGACTCATACGTTCGAATGCTGTTCATAGACTTCAGCTCAGTATTCAACACAATCATTCCCCAGCACCTGATTGGAAAGCTGAACCTGCTGGGCCTGGACACCTCCCTCTGCAACTGGATCCTGGACTTCCTGACTGGGAAACCTCAGTCAGTCCGAATCGGGAACAGCATCTCCACCACTACCACACTGACCACTGGGGCCCTCCAGGGCTGTGTGCTCAGTCCACTGCTGACTCATGACTGCAGCAATGCACAGCTCGAATCACATCATCAAGTTCGTCGATGACACGACCGTGGTGGGTCTCATCAGCAAGAACGACGAGTCAGCATACAGAGAGGAGGTGCAGCGGCTAACAGACTGGTGTAGAGCCAACAACCTGTCTCTGAATGTTGACAAAACAAAAGAGATTGTTGTTGACTGTAGGAGAGTACAGAGTGACCACTCTCCGCTGAACATCGACGGCTCCTCTGTGGAGATCGTCAAGAGCACCAAATTCCTTGGTGTTCACCTTGCGGAGAAACTCACCTGGTCCCTCAACACCAGCTCTATTACCAAGAAAGCCCAGCAGTGTCTCTACTTTCTTCGAAAGCTGAGGAAAGCACATCTCCCACCCCCCATCCTCACTACATTCTATAGAGGGACTATTGAGAGTATCCTGAGCAGCTGCATCACTGCCTAGTTTGGGACTTGCAATGTTTTGGACTGCAAAGCAGTGGATAGTGAGGACAGCTGAGAAGATCATCGGGGTCTCTCTTCACTCCATCAAAGACATTTAGAAAAAACACTGCATTCGCAATGCAACCAGCATTGTGGATGACCCCACTCACCATCACACAAACTCTTCACCCTCCTGCCATCTGGCAAGAGGTACCGAATCATTCGGGCCCTCATGGCCAGACAGTGTAACAGCTTCTTCACCCAAGCCATCAGACACCTCAATACTCAGAGACTGGACTGACACACACACACACACACACACACACACACACACATACGTGTCCTGAGTTGCACTTTAATTATTGTCACTTTATACCTGGCTGCTACCTCAATAACTGCTATGTGCATAGAACACTATCTCGTAGTATGTTTTGTTAACATTTGGCATTTTTAGAAACTGTCATCTTTTTGCACTACTGTGTACTGGTCGGCGCTGCACTGTTTCTTACTGTTTCTATTGTCCTGTTCATTGTTAGTAATTTATTGTACTGTCCTGTACGTTTTGCACACGTTTGCACTTGCACTTTATATAGGTATTTCATTTAGTCTGTGTAGTCTCATGTGGTTCTGGGTTTGTCCTATGTTGTTTTATGTAGCACCATAGTCCTGGAGGAACGTTGTCTCATTTCGCTGTGTACTGTACTAACTGTATATGGTTGAAGCAACAATAAAAACCACTTGACTTGACTTGACTTGACAATTCATCACCCATCCCTAGACCAATGTCATGCTACTGATTCAGAAATCACCTTTCTGCTACCCTAAAATATTGCAATCTCTCCCCTCATGTTTTATCTGGGCACTCCATATTGCTACCACAACTGCCGCTCATCAAGGACTACAATCAAGATGCTTTGCCACTGGTCTACTTCATCCTACCAGAAATAAATTTGACCCAACCCTCAAATCATCACACATGCTCAACTATTCATCAGCCATAAGTTTTCATAATGATCTGATGGAGGCCTGGGGCTCTAACTGCTTCATCCACACATTCTTTTCTCACACAATTCTCAAATCCATGCTCATCTTTTGTCCTGCAAGGATACCGTATAATAATATTAGCCCCCCTCACCAGGGCTTCCACAATCCGAAGAATGGTTTTCCTTTGCATAGGTACTGCAAAAGCCTAGCTTGCCCTTATCAGAGGGCTCATGCACAAATTTAGTTTATCTTTCAACAAAAGGTATTGCACAACATCTGCACCCTCATCATAGGGATTTATGCTACATTGTTCATCTTTTGGCAATGATATTCCACAAACAACGTCTGCCCTCATCAAAGGGCTCATAATCAAATGATGTTTATCTTTCAACAAAGGGTTTTGCAATTCAGTGTCACCCTTAATGTGGGGCCTCACATTACTTTGTTTATCCTTTGGCAAAGATACTGCACAACGGCCACCCTCATTGGAAGGCTCATAATCAAATGTTATTTATCTTTCAACAATGCAACCCTTATCATAGGGACCTCAAATTACATTGTTATCCTTTGGAAAATATATTTAATATACAACATCCACCCTTAACGCAGGGTTCAAATGCCTACGTTGTTTCCCTCAGTAGAGGGTATTGCCCTAATCGTAGGGCTTTGCTATGTTGTTCATTTTCTAACCAAGATATTGCATACATAACATTCATATGCAAGGTAGCAAGCAAGGATATCACTCAAACCATGCCTCCTTTATCATAAATGTAATCATTAAACGCAAGCATGGATTATCCAGTTGCAAAGGTATAAAACAAACCATGCCAGGAATATTGTATAATTCATGCACAATTGTCCAATTCTAGATTTTTCACATCTTCTTTTCTCTTCACCAGATTGAAACTCCGGACATGAGACCTGGTTCGTAACCTGCCCAGAGTTAGTATTTTGGTTCTCCTTTTGAGGTATGCTCCTCGCCCTGGCTCCTATCCCTGGTAGGATCTGACAGTTTGAGAAGCAATTTCTTTGGACCACCAGATGGGGCTAATGCCAAAAAGAAACATTACATTCCTGTTTCATGTTAACTTTACTTAAGTCTGCAAGTCTTATTGATAGAAATTTAAGCATAGCATAGTTCTAGCGGGAAGACTCGCAGCTGTACATTATAATGCCATAATCTAGGTAGCTCCTATCCAATCATGTATCAGCCAATGCTTTGTAAGTCTGCTTGCAATCTATCACATTTCTGTTTCAGTTTGCCAGCATGACAACCTCCACCTCTCCATCGCCACTAGTCGAGTCCCATCCTGCATGGGGGTAGGCTCCTTGCCCCTGCCTCCTATCCCTGGCAGGATCTGAAGGTTCGAGTAGCAATTTTGTTTTTGACCGCCAGATGTGGCATTGTGTCAAAAAGAGACTTTCATGTATTCATCAAATAAATGTTATGTTGAATTAAGTCTGCAAGTCTTTCTGATAGAAATATATTATGAGTGTTTCCAACTGGAAGAAGATGAATTCTGAACTCAATCCTAAAGTAAATGTTTGTGAATCACTGGAACCAACTGGAAATGTGTGGTTCAAAATCTAATTTAACTTTTAATTTTTAAATTAGAACCATTATGAGGTAAATTGAATAGGAAACTATGGTAGTTTGTAGTTTGAAACCCTCCCCAGTACTTGAAAATTCACTTTGAATACTCGAGTAGACACAATGATCAAAAATCCCATCCCTAGTTAACTCAAGTCAAGTCATTTTTATTTGTATAGCGCTTTTCACAACACACATCATTTCAAAGCAGCTTTACAAAAAAAATATGCTTTAACAGACAATTAAACTGTAATATCTATAAAGTCTTAAGAGACATCATTGTGTAATAAGATTAAATTGTAGATTATGATTGTAAATTGTATATAAAAATAAATAATTAAATAATAATTGTATTTAGAAGTGAACAAGCTGATGGTGACGGTGGCAAGGAACACAAAACTCTGTTGGTTATTGGATAAAAATAACCTTGGCTCAGTTTGGGGCCAATTCCCCTCTGGCTAAACAGCAGGAATATAATGCCAATTTTAGTTATTTGTGTGCAGTGCAAGTCATGGTTTAAAATTTTTAAATTATGTAAGTGTTAAGGTCTGTGTTTAAAAAAATATTTTTTATGAACTGTAAGATTAATGACTAATGTCTTTAAAGTCCATTCTTGATTAGCTGCAGAAGTTCACATAGATGCATTTTCCTTTGTTAGTTGGTTGATGAAGGCTTTTGTAAGCAATTAAATGATCGTCTATGATATTCCATTTCAAGAGTGTAGTCCATCAGTAGACAAAGGTGATGCAGGCAGAGATCAATGATGTGCATTGCAGTTAAACTGGCAGGTCATTTTGGTAAGATTCATATTCCACTGCCTGATTCAGGCAGTGGCATATGAAGTATTCGATGTGTTACAGTTGGACATGAACGGAACTGGATCTGGCCAGCTCTAGTAACCCCTGGATGTGAATACCGGGGTTGAGACATGGAAAAAAATATAAAAATATTAACTTAGATGCCATTCAATTTATTGCAGATTTAAACATTTTGATAAATGTTTCTGGTAATTGTATTGCAACCTCTGTGTGTTACCTGTAAAGCTGGAACTAAAGCGTTTCTTTTTTTATGACAAAACCATTGAGTTTACGGTTAAAAATTTTATTCATATTCAAGAACAGCTTCATTTGGACTCAGACATGACTCTGCATTTTATGGACTTGGTGTTGAGTTAGACTCAACTAACATGGACTCGAACCCAACACTAAGGAACGTAATGGTTAACTTCTTTGTGCAAAAGATCAGCTGTCCTTGCTTACATTGACATGTACAAGATACCCTTTGGAACATTCTCAAATCATGTTTGGATAACATTGATCTTCAGGCTTTGCACAAACTTTTAGAGTCCATGCTATATCAAGTGCATGCTGTCTTTAAAGATAAATGGGTACATAATTTAGGCCTACCAAATACTAAGAAATAGTGAAATTTACATGCATTTTTAGTTCAACTTTTCACTTAACTGTTATGCTGATAATATAACAATGATCAGTGAGAACTGAAGAATGGCACAGCATTCCAAAATCTCATTGTAAACTGATAGTGTGAAAGATCTATGATTTCCTGCAGAGGCCTGTATCATGAAGCTGGTTTCGGTAGCTAGCCAGGTAAGTTTTAGTTACATTTGCATTGTCTCTTGGTTATAAGTACCATGAAAGTGGGTCGGCCTTTACCGGTGTTCATTGCTATAGTAACTTCAGATCCATGGCTTACCTGTCACAAAGCAGGTTTTGTTCTGGGTAACAGATACTGAACCAATTAGCTGAGAATTAAGATGTAATGAAATCACTTCCCTGTGTCTCTTAAAGCTTTTAAAAAATCTTAGTTATTCACAAAATCAACTCTTCGTGATTAATTTTTTATTTCAGAATCTAAATATAGGCTATATTTTTGGCAGATGGAGATCTATGAAAATATGAACATAATATCATATTAGGCTTTCACAGATATTAAGTTGGATTAATATAATACCTGCCAATGAAACTGAGTTTAAAATATGAAATGCTTAATCACTCAACAAGATGTCTATATAAGAAAGGGATTGAAACTAGAAATTAACATACAGTATTTCACTTGAAGTTCAATATAAGCGGTACACATAATAGGTCTTAAAAAAAGAAAAAAATATGTCAAATTAATAAACCTGTGCGCATTGTAAACCTATATAAATTAAATTATTGATATATTAGCTGTTTTATATTTTTATATCACATTCAGAATTTGTTTCCAGCAGTCCTCTTGAGCACCAGCAGCAGCTGTGGTGTTTATTCTTGCTGTGTAAAATGTCTTTAATTACTTCATAATTGTACAGACATCCCTAGTGCCATATAAAGCATGCGTTTTAATTTTTCATACTTTATACTCTCTTGTTGTGCTGTTTATATGTGTTAGACATGCCTGGCTCTTGGTGGGCAACATCACATGAAGAAAAGGCCATACTCAAATTAGAATAAAAAAAAAAAAATATTTAAAGGAAATAAAATAAGGTTTAAAAAGCAGCAAAATAATAGTAAAATGAGCCTATAAGAAGTACTGGAAGCAATGGGAGAGAGCTAGCACTGGCAGAAACAGATGTTTATCCTCGTGCCCATCAGCAGAGCAATCAGGTAAGCACCCACACCTGCGGCCACTCTGCAGAGGAGATGTAGAACACAGAGCAACACAAGACAAGGCCAACTCACTCAATCTCTTCAGACAGAGGACTATTTTAAAAGGACTCTGTAAACATATTTCCTGCTCAAAAAATAAATAAATAAAAATATATATATTTGAATAGCCACAGGACCAGTCAGATAGCCTCTCCTGAAATTAAATTCCAAAAATATAAACTAAAAATCATCTCCGTTAGTGTATCCAGCGCTGCCTTATTCATGCAGCTCTACTTTCTAAGTTACTGCAATTCTAAGTTACTGCAATACCACCTGGAAAAGAAACATTTAAGGAAAATAGGGACATAGAGAATTTCGAAGAGGAGAGCAAGTATAGAGACATTACTCCAACTCAATAAGAGAATGCAACAAAGTGTCCGCCAACACATTATCAGCACCTTGAATATGGCAAATCTGTAAGTTGTACAGCTGAAAATATAAAGCCAAGCACATAAAACATTGACTGGGGCTCTGTAACAAGTGCAAAAAGGTGAGTGGGTTGTAATCTGAATAGACCAACACTGAAAACAACCCTCCACCCACATACACTTCGAAATTCTGTAATGTCCAGATAAGAGCTAAAGCCTCTTTTTCAATAGTTGAATAATTCAGCTGATGTTTGTTAAACTTTTAAAAAAAGTAATATACAGGCCTCTCCACACTTTTCTCATCTGTCTGCAAAAGTACAGCCCAAGCTCATACGTGACTTGCATCAACTTGAACTTGAAATGGCTGGTCTGGCTTAGGCGTGGCCAAAACGGGTGCAGAACTCAGCAGCATTTAATATTCTCAGAAGCCTGCTGACAACGCATAGACCAATCAAACTCCGTGCCCTTCTTTAAAAGGACGATAAGAGGAGCCACAACAGTTGAAACATTCAAACAAAAGCTCCCATAATATCCGACCATACTCAGTTCTTTCTTATTCACTGGAGGTGAAAAATAATCAATGGCCAGCATTTTAGCTCATACAGGTCGAACTTGTCCTTGCTTCACTATTTGATCCAAATTCACATTTGGACAAATTAACCATAAGCTTGGCTTCCATGAAATGATTAAAAAGTGCTTTAATCCTATGTAGATGTTGTTCCCATGTGTCTCTATATATGACAATGTCATCGAGGTAAATCGCATATCCATCTAGCCCCAAGAGGACGCTATTCATTAAATGCTGAAATGCTAACCCGATAAGAATACAGCCCAAATGGAGTGATCATAACCCGATAAGAATAAAGCCCATATGGAGTGATAAACGCAGACATTTCTCAAGCCCGAGGGGTCAACGGGACTTGATAATATCTTTTAAGCAAATCAAATTTACTTATAAACCAAGCCGAACCCACACGCAATCATCCATTCTGGGCAGTGGGAAAGAATCTGGATTTGTCACAAAATGTACTTTCCGATAATCTGTACAGAAATGAAACTTATTATCTGGTTTACTCACAAGGAGCTCTTCATTTTAGCTTGCGCTTTGCACAGATTTTCCAATCCATCTTTTAAGATGGACAATAGCCCTCTGACTTTTTGTCCAAAAACTTGAATTGAATTCTGTCCAAACTATATACAGCTTGAATTGGATACAGGGGTGCTGGTTTAATGGTCTGATTTTGCTTTCCTGTTAACTGACAGGTGTGACAGGTCTTCACAAAACTGGCAATATCTTTTTTAAGCGAGGCCAGTAATAGTGAACAACAAAATTTCATAGATATTTTTAACCCCAAAGCACACAGCTACGTCTCCATGTACTGTCTGTAGTGCCAACCTTTGGAATGTGTTCGGTACAATGATTTGAAAATAACCAGATCCTGCATGTTGTGCTTTATCAATAGGCAGATCTCTAGTAAACAGCTCAGCCAAATCCAAATCTTCCTTTTGTGCCTGTCACTTCAGTCACTGCAGATTAAAGTAGAAGGAAGGTTAGGCAAACAAAACACATTCAACTTGGAACTTTCAGACTTTGTCTGACCCAAAATATCAGACACAAGAATCCTGGTTTGTGCACATGCTGTTAACCGTTGGGAAAGTCATGGACACATTTGTCAGTTTCAGAAGGAGTAGACAGCACAGTTTTATCCAAGGGCGGTGGAACATCAGGCCACACTCGACCCTCAGCTAAATTATTTCCCAAAATCAAGTGTACGCCTTCTATGGGCAACGAACAACGTAGAGCAATTGTAACCTCTCCCTGCTCAAGTTCCAACTTCAATTGAATTTTATGCAGCGGAGTGGAAAATGTTTCCAATTCCTTGTATCGGAACAAAACTCCCCATGCGCGATTCTGAAGGAAAAGGCAAAATGGACTCAAGCATGAATGACTGATTCTCCAGTGTCATAGAGTATTTTCACAGATACTGTCTGAGAATTACCTCCCAAAGAAACAAACACATCTGTAATGAAGGGGGCATAATTTGTTCCAAGACCTGACGATCAAATAAACTACACTGCTCCTCAGAAGACACATCAGGCCTCTCAAAACCAGAGATGCCAATAGAGGTTGCATCGCCATCAGCTTTACAACAGGCGAGTCATTTAACGACATGGCTTCAACCGAGGAAAGAACAGGTACAGCGCATCTAACTGACTTTGCAGAAGCTTTGAAATTGCTCCATGTACTTCTAGCACGCAGAGCGAGACATTAATTTTTCCTATGTCCTTTCTCAAGACAATAATTACAAGAGGATTTAACATCAGTTTTACGTACGTTCTCATCAAATTTGGAATTTATCCCTTCAGTAGCAGAAAACTAAATAAATGCTTCCTAGGCTTTCCCAATTATCTGCAATGTTTTCAAATAATGACACAAATAAAAACATATCTGGATCCCTTTCATTGAATTCCGACAACATTTTTATCAAGCCAGATAGGTCAGACATAGGTCTTGTACCAATACCAACCAAATCTATAAGATCCCCACTTTGAACTCTACCTTCAAACAGCAGTTTTAAATGTTCTTTTTCTTGGGTAAGTTTTTCCACCTCCAATTTGTTCTCTCATTCACATTGTTTTAATTAATTATTTTTATAAATAATTCTGTGCATTCTCTCTCTCTTTAACCTCCAAACGCCATTGCTGCATTTACATTTCCAGCTGTTCATTATGCTGTTCAAAAGTTCAGCTGAAATTTGTTGTTGTAGACATAACAGCGAGCCCACAAAGGGTTGCCACAGCTAAAGGATTTAAATAAATCACTTCCAATTCAGCGAGGTGCTCTTTAACCCTTTACCTAAGCTGTGAAGGTCTTCAAACTTTTGGGACCTCAATTTTAAAGTTATAGTTTCAACAACTTCACATAATTGGTCTTTTGTTAAGCCATCTATTAATTCTTCCAACAGAGCCGCAAAAAATTCACTCAATGAGTCCATATTGAGAAAACAAAAGCCAGAATTATACTTCTCAGTTACAAAGACATTCAGTGATTCCCCTCATTCACAGCACTTCAAACTCAAAATCCTGGACGAGCCCCCTATGTTACACATGCCTTGCTCTTGGCGGGCAACATGAAGAAAATGCCATACTCAAATTAACATAAAGAAATAAATGTATTTAAAGTAAAGAAAATAAGGGTTTTAAAGCAGCAAAATAATAGTCAAACGAGCCCCCAGGAAGTACTGAAAGGAAGGGGAGAGAGTTTGCACTGGCAGGAACAGATGTTTTATGCTCATGCCCATCAGCAGAGCAATCAGGTAAGCACCCACTCCTGCGGCCACTCTGTGGAGGAGAAGTAGAATACAGAGCAACACCAGACAGGGGCGTCACATATGTATTTACATTTTTTAGATATTCATATTTCTCCCTATAGCATGACAGTGGTGAAACGATGGTAAAAATTTTAAAAGTTTATCAGAAATATCAAAAACAATGTTTTGTACACTTCTCAATGGAGATAAGAGAAAGCACACAAACATGATACAAGTTAATTGCTTGTTTTTTAGTCTGTGTGACATTTTGGCATCTCTATGTCGGCAGAGATTTAGTTTTCCTGAACAAACACTGGGCTTCACAAACAATCACACACAAATTTATATATAAATTATATATATAAATAATCACTAAATAAACAAAACCAAGAGAGCTTATCTAATGAAATTATTGGTTTCAGCAACTGTATCTCAAAAAACAGTAAGTTATTTTTCGCACTCACATTTTGATAAATTCTAAAAAATCAAAAATTTCACAGAAAAAACTAAAACAAAACACATGATAATAACCAATATGTAAAGGCTCAGTAAGGATTATTTTCCAAATAAAAGGGGCAGGTTCTTCTTTGCATGTTAACATGTTGGGCCCTATGAAATCAGTTTATTTTTTTTCTCAAATTATGTTTTATTTTCATAAATGCCATGTTTTCCATTTATTTTGTATTTTAAATTCTATTTTAATAGTTTATTTTAATGTATAATCAAATTGTTGTGTAAATAAATAAATTAATTAAAACATTTATCAAATGAAAATAGAATGATTAATTTTTATTATCATAATATTCCATTTCTTGTAATAAAAAGTGCTTTTAAACAGAACCTCACAGCACAATCAAAATTATAACAGTGGAGTCATTTTTGCTAGACTAAATTAAGTGCTGCTCAACAGAGCATTACAGATGTGAGATATTGCTTAAATATAATGCAAGTATTATTGAAGTATTATTATTATTAGTTGTAGTAGTAGTAGCAGTAGTAGTAGCAGTGGTGGAAAGAGTTCTGATTTTTTTAACTTAAGTAAAAGTACTGCTACTGAAGAAATAATTCACTCGGGTACAAGTAGTAGTAGTGATAAATACTATGACTCAAGTAAGAGTAAATAAGTTAGTTTGCCAAAAAACTGCTCAAGTAATTACATTACAAGTTACTTTATGAAAAGTGTATTATATATAGTATATATGCTTCCATTTTTAGAACACAAATAAATTTATTTTCTTGAAAGAAATGTATGCTTCCTTTCACCAAGGATGCATTAAATTGATTAAAAATTCTGCCAAAATCAGTTATTGCAAATTATTATTATGGATTGAAATAATTGTTTTAAGTGGTATTTATTAAATGTTTTCTTTTCTTGTGATTACATTTATTTGAATAGAAAAAGCCATTTGTAACATTATAAATGTCTCTAAATCATCTCTAAACTACATAATGTGTATTTTATTCTCATTCACGTATGTCCAGTATGTTGTGCTATTAATTTAGCATACTGTACAAAACTAGTATATTGCAATATCATAGAGGAAATGTATCCACTGTGATATTGCAGTAATTATCAAGATTTGGAGTGATATTATTAAGCAAAATGTTATCAACTGAAAAAATAAGTCAACAAGTAAAATTGCACACAGTGTATAGTGAGAGATATGAATGATTCAAACACTAAAATTGGCTGTTCTGTATTACTGTATTACAGTTGTAATAATAAAGTCTTAATTAACATTGTGGTTATTTAACATAGTGAGATATCATTATTAAGTAAATTGTAGCATTTGATTACATTAGGTTTTGTGATTTCTCATACCTTCTTTATACAACATCCATCCCTTGCGCACTTTTGGCCTCTAGCGGGTGAGGCTTTTCATACAGATAAACAGCAGCACAGGGCAGGGAAGTACTGTACAGAACCGTGAGTGAGAGTGTTACCTGCCAGGACAGTTTATTTTGAAGAAGAGGGGTGAAACGGTTATGGAATTTAACACAGTAGTACAATACAAAACTGTTGCAGATTGATAGAACCAGACAGCAGGAGAAAAAAAATTATGTTCAGTGAAAATTCTTAAATAGATCTCAATGTGTGTAATTGTAACTAGATCAGATATTATTAATAAAACACGGGAACTCGTCGTATGGTTATATTTTGCCCCAATAGTAAAAATTATTCTGAAGGCTCTCTATTTCACCGGTTGAGCAAGTTCTAAAGGACATACCATCACTTTTATAATTAACTGGTAAAATAAAATACAAAGAGAGCAAATGAAACAAACGAGGCCGAAACCAGCTCTCAAACAGAAGAGGTGGACGTGTGTCACTAACCTAATTATCTCACTTCTAATGGGGCTTGGAAAATGCTTTTCAAAATCTCTCAACAGCTACATGTCACAGTGATTTCAAACCAAAATTAATGTTATGTTTTCTAACTTGTGATAAATGCAAAATTGCTGAACGAAACAGCACATTCACTCTGGAAATGTACAATAGCATGCAGTACCCTTCTGTTTATCATGGTCTTAAAGGTGCAATCAGTAATGTTTTCTTCATTAAAAAAGTTTAACTCCTAAAGACATGAATTGTAATTTTACAACATGAGCACTCACATTAAAATGAAGACTCCAGTCATATTAGTAACATTATAAAAGCTGTTTTATTCAACAGGGAGATGGTCCGCACATGGGGGCTGCCATGTTAGAATCACAGATTCTGAATCTGCCATTGCTGGTTCAAACCAAATGATGCATCCAAGCCTTCATTAGTAATTAAAAACTTCAGAAATAGCATCATGGCTTATGCTGTTTCTAACCAGTTATTGGATAAACAAGGATGGATGGATGGAAGTGTGTGTGTGTGGTCATGTTTATGTGGTTTACAAGGACAATTTTTTAGGTTACAAACTGATAATTACAAGGGTATTATGCTATAAATGTGGTTTATGATGACATTTCTAGTGTCCCCATAATGTAATAGCTTAAAAAAACTAAGTTTTCTGTAAGGGTTAGATTTAGGGGTTGTGTTAGCTATAGGGGATATAATCTATAGTTTGTACAGTATAAAAATCATTATATCTATGGAAAGTCCTCATAATGATAGGTAGACCAACATGTGTGTGTGTGTGTGTGTGTGTGTGTGTGAGAGAGAGAGAGAGAGAGAGAGAGAGAGAGAGAGAGAGAGAGAGAGAGAGAGAGCAGAGCAGACCCAAGCAGAGATGCTGTGAACTTTCTGAAGATCAGCTTTCTCAGTGGAGAAATAGCGGTCCAAGTGGGTGTATTTCTCCCTATTTCGCGGTAGCCTGTGCGCAAGAGTCATTCGCTAAAGAAAATGCAATGTCCTCCATTTTAAACAGTGTGTCCACTCCAATGTGGAAACTCCGGTAAGAGGTAAGTGCCTTCAGTTCTTGTAATTAATCAGTCTTTTGTGTCCCTCAGCTGTGATGAGCCGAAATGCTGAAGCTGCTAGTTTAAAGCCATTTTAAGCTATTTCCTAGCTTAAGTAGTTGTAATACATGCCATCACAAAGAGCTGTTGTATGTAAACAGCTGAAGCTGCTTCACTTCACATCACCTAACTGGCTCATATTACACATAAAATTATCTTTTGCCACCATCTGCTTGCTAACATATGTAAAGTCAAAAAATACATGTAAAAAAAAGAGACAAACCATAGCTCTTAACAGATCTGCACTGCTCTTACACTTTAGTTTAGAATGGCACGAACACAAGCAGAGTGATACCCACACAGTGAAGCGTCCGAGTGCTGATGGTGGAACATCTCTCATCCAATCAGATTCGAGGACTGGAACTAACAGTTGTGTGTGTGTATATATATATATATATATATATATATATATATATATATATATATATACTGTATATATTAGGACTGTCGAATAATATGGTAGTAAACAATACATTGTATTCTAAAGCTTTTTGTATTGTCTTATTAATGATTAACTCTTCTGCCACAAGAATGTAATGAATTGTAATTATCTGAATATTTTTTAATTGTGTATATATATATATATATATATATATATATATATATATATATATATATATATAAATCACATGGCCAGGGCTAATATCTCCTGGCTTAGCTCATTAATATTAATCAGATCATGTGTCTAAGTGCTCTACTCCGGTTAAGCAAATTGTCATTCCGAATTTATAGATATGTATTCGCTAAACACGTGTAATGTAGTTCAATGTAAAGGAGGAGGCGAGAACCGGCTTGTCAATATAAATAATATTTTAATGTCAAACTTAAACAAAAGACAAAACACACACACATGTTTACTCCGTAAACGATCTCTCTCTCTGAGGCTTAATTAGCCTGATAAGGGACGGGTGTGTACAATCACGACCCGGCCCCGCCCTCCGCCCTGCCACAACCCCCTTAAAATTTTCCCAGTGCCATGTACACTCCATTTTAGAGTAGGGAAGTACAATTAATTTTGGTGAATCCGTTCATTCAGAAAGTCCACTTCATTAAACTGGTTCAAAATATGATTAACATCCAAGTCATCACTCAAAAGTGTTCTCAGATGTCCCCATGCTGCATTTTGAATTAGGTGACAACGTTATATACATCCAACACAGTGTATATCTATCATATACAGTGCATCCGGAAAGTATTCACAGCCTTTGCTCAATACTTTGTTGAAGCACCTTTGGCAAAAATTACAGCCTCAAGTCTTTTTGAGTATGATGCTACAAGCTTGGCAAACCTATTTTTGGGCAGTTTCTCCCATTCTTCTTTGCAGGACCTCTCAAGCTCCATCAGGTTGGATGGGGAGCGTCGGTGCACAGCCATTTTCAGATTGCTCCAGAGATGTTCAATCGGGTTCAAGTCTGGGCTCTGGCTGGGCCACTCAAGGACATTCACAGAGTTGTCCCATAGCCACACCTTTGTTATCTTGGCTGTGTGCTTAGGGTCATTGTCCTGTTGGAAGATGAACCTTCACCTCAGTCTGAGGTCCAGAGCGCTCTGGAGCAGGTTTTCATCAAGGATGTCTCTTTACATTGCTGCATTCATCTTTCCCTCGATCCTGAGAAGTCTCCCAGTACCTGCCGCTGAAAAACATCCCCACAGCATGATGCTGCCAAAACCATGCTTCACTGTAGGGATGGTACTGGCCAGGTGATGCGGTTTCCTCCAGACATGATGCTTGCCATTCAGGCCAAAGAGATCAATCTTTGTTTCATCAGACAAGAGAATTTTGTTTCTCATGGTCTGAGAGTCCTTCAGGTACCTTTTGGCAAACTCCAGGCGGGCTGTCATGTGCCTTTTACGGAGGAGTGGCTTCCGTCTGGCCATTCTACCATACAGGCCTGATTGGTGGAGAGCTGCAGAGATGGTTGTTCTTCTGGAAGGTTCTCCTCTCTCCACAGAGAAACGCTGGAACACTGTCAGAGTGACCATCGGGTTCTTGGTCACCTCCATGACTAAGGCCCTTCTCCCCTGATCGCTCAGTTTGGCCAGGTGGCCAGCTCTAGGAAGAGTCCTGGTGGTTCCAAACTTCTTCCATTTACGGATGATGGAGGCCACTGTGCTCATAAGAAATCAGAAATTTTTCTGTACCCTTCCCCAGGTCTGTGCCTCGATACAATCCTGTCTCGGAGGTCTATAGACAATTCCTTAGATTTCATGGCTTGGTTTGTGCTCTGACATGCACTGTTAACTGTGGGACCTTATATAGACAGGTGTGTGCCTTTCCAAATCATGTCCAATCAACTGAATTTACCACAGGTGGACTCCAATCAACTTGTAGAAACATCTCAAGGATGATCTGTGGAGACAGGATGCACCTGAGCTCAATTTTGAGTATCATGGCAAAGGCTGTGAATACTTATGTACATGTGATTTTTTTTTTATTTTTAATAAATTTGCAAAGATTTTTAAAAAAAAACTTCTTTAAAGTTGTCATTATGGGGTATTGTTTGTAGAATTTTGAGGAAAATAATGAATTTAATACATTTTGGAATAAGGCTGTATCATAACAAAATGTGGAAAAAGTGAAGCGCTGTGAATACTTTCCGGATGCACTGTATCCACTGTAAATTACTTTTGTCTTATGGTGTAATTACTGCCTTCTTTTACAAAACATCTAGGGTTCTAGCAAACTAGCTGAAAACTTGTCTCAAATTTGCCATGGACTCTCGATTTTTGTAAGGGTTACTGAGTCAACACTTTCTCCACATGGCAGCCAAAACTCTTAAAATATAATGTGTAATTATTTCCTAAAAATATTTAAATAATAATAAATAGTGAGGGGTGGGGGACATACGGTACTTAGAAATTTGGAGTTTGAGAGGGATACCCCTGTTAGAATGGTTCCTTCCAAAATACAAACATGAACATGGCTACATTTTCTAGATGTACTTATCTGTGATAATTTGTTGTGAAGCAGTTCTGGGTTATGATAGCCTATAAAACAAAGAGCTATAATCCACTAATAAAACCGTGGCAGAAGTCGTTGCAGTGTCATTGATCTGGGGGCACATGTTGGCAACATCATCCTCAGTTTTTGACTTTGCAGCCTTTTGACTTCTGTTTGCTGCTAGCTGAGTGAAGAACTAAAGATGAAAATTTTGCTTAGGTCTGTCATTCAATAGCCTATTGTGAATCACAGAAATCATCTTTAACAAATAAACAATCAATAATAATGCACTTACACAATAATAGATTGGAAGTGTCTGTAAGTACCTAAGATCAAATGCCTTCTTACAATATAAATTTTAACCAATATGTTGACCTCGAATTTCACATTGAATAACATTTGTTATACAATTTGTTCAGCTTTTTGATAGCACGTTGTCGTCTGCTGCGACAAAACACATTAAAAGCGTTTTAATGACCAGAGTTCTCTTTATTCTGCTGCCTGAGCCCAAACCTTTTTGTAAAGATTATATCTATTCTTTGTATTGGCCATCATATTTTTACTTTGAACATTTTTTTTTGTTAAGCCCTTAATCTCTGGGGTGAACCAGGGTTTATCACTGTTGTATTTAATATATTTGGTATAAAGTACTTTTTTCCTGGGAGACTCTGAAGTGATGTTGCTCTTTCCATGTATTTGAGTTGGATGTTTGCAATGTTAAATATATTTCACCCGAAAATGCCATCTGTCCTTGAGCCTCTCAAAGACACAGTCCTCCTCTTCATCAACTTTTAATAGGCTTGACAAATTTAGCTTTTGCCTGAATCAGGGGATTTGGTGGACCATTACATGATCCAAGTTTCTTAGTAGGGTTTATGTTGTGGTGCTAAGTATCCAAGTACTATAGCATTATATTTTCTACAGTCGTGTCAGAAATTTAATTAATTCATATTTAGAGGGTGACTTTTAGAGAACAAGTAGAATGTCCCAAGCATACTCCTACTCAACTTTAAAGGAATATTCCAGGTTCAATACAATTTATGCTCAATCAACAGCACAGAAATGCAAGATTTTATAAAAGCTCTTACATTAATAATTGTTTTTTTAAACTTGTGTATTATTTGAGCTTTAAAGTTTACACAGAAAATATTAGTAAGCAACTTTATCAAACTAAAATCATTCATTTTAGTTAACATTCATATTGTTTTCATCTCTTGGCTATATGTTTTCATCTCTTGGCCATTCACTTACATTGTAATGCTTCACTGTAACCCATATTTTTTCTTTATGACACATTAAAATACATTTTTGTGGTAATCAACATTATGCCACAACTGCGGTTGATTAAGCTTAACACGTGAAACCGGAATATTCCTTAAAATCACTTCTGACTCTCTATAGTATACTTTTAGATATCTAATTTATGTGCCTTTTTTGTACTATGAGTTCATTTAAATGACAAATCAAATTTGTTCCTTTTGTTGTTGGATAAATCAGCACTACGTGCACTTGCAAGTCTCTTTGAAAAGAAGTAAAAACACTAAAATTATACATCCCATCTAATTAGCAGCATTCTTCTGTGAATCAAAGTGTCAAGGGCCCAAAAAAGCTTCTCTTTCTAATTATAACAGAAGGGAAGAGCAGGAGCCAATCACCTTTTAGGTAGTCAGTCAACTCGTGAACGTGCATGCGCATGAGCTGGACCAGCCTGAAAAATAGCTATTTTTAGCATGATCCAAGCTAAAGAAGCACAATCTGTGAGATCATTGTTGCCAGATTTTACTGCTGATTTGAAATATGTTCTTTGATCGTAATATTGACCAACCATTTCGGGAGATTATGGTCTTTCCCCACACAAGTAGTTATGAGCTGTATATTTGCACCACTTATATACATTGAATATAGCTGCCTGGGAGTGTTCCCAAGATGGCGGCCGAGTGGACTGACTTGCCTTGAAAGGGATTTTGCTACTGGCATTTATTCTCAATTCCCTAAATTCTTTATCTGTGAGAATAGGATGCGTGGGTGTCTGGTGTTAGTCCATAATGTTGAAATGACTGCATTACTAGCAACTATTTTAAGGAACAAACACATGGACCATCCCAAACATAGTTAGCTGCCTATGGAGACAGCCTTTTTAGGGATCATAGCAGTGCTCTGATGCAAAAGCTGATCTGCTAGGCTTATTCTATGGAAAATACAATTCCAGAATGCACTGCAACAAGCTCAATGGAAATAAAGATTGCAGACTAAATGAGGAAAATTATGATTTTACATAAATTAAATTAAATTTCAAATAAAATTGCAAATTAAAAATGTAGTATTTTTCCCAATATCTGTCTTTATTAAATGTAATATGTACAGTATTTTTGTAAATGTACTCTATGTTTATTACAGTCTCACACTTTTAGCTTTGCAACATGGTAACACTAAACTCTAGCCACTTTGAACTAGGAAGTCAAGTCTCCCTCGTGAAGTGCTATTTGTGTGTCACACAGAGTTGCAGCCAATCTAAAGTGTTTCAAATCATTCTTACTTATGAAGTTCCATGACAGTTGCCTATTTAGTTGTAGTAGGCAATGAGGCAGCTCACTAGGTATTGGAGCAGAGCTATATGGCTCTAAAATGTATGCCCTTTAACAATACAGTTTTAAACCCAACCATGAACAAAGACTGTCTAGATTGCTATTGACAGGAAAAAGAACAGTGCCACATCTAGTACTGGAGGATGGACAAACTTTAATTCCTCAAGCGGTTAGCGAGTGGGGCAGCAACATATTCAAAAATAGCCTCTCAGCGGGAAAGGAGAGAAAGAGATATTTTGAAGATATTGTCCTCAAAGGCGAGCATTAGCTTTGAGAGAGATGGGGAGCGAGAGATGCTGTCTTTGGTAAAATATGAAAAGCCCACACTCAGTGACAGCCCATGGCTTTTCTCCATAGTGCTAACACGAAGTGACTGAAATGATCCATCGCTGCTTTGAGAAGACTTGTGATCTAAATGCTGAGGGCGAGATGTTGAATTTCCAAGTCCCCCACACACTCCACCATCTCTCTTCTTTTGCCAGACGGCACTGCGTTGCACGGGGGAATTTGTTATGTGTTCTCTCGTCTTGCCATTTCCGGGTGGACGGCAACTCCTGCTCGTCCTTGTGCCTTTTTCAGTTTGACAAGTGAGTGGCCTTGGGACTTCAAACTCCATTTTTAAATTGACCATTTATAATCAGCTTCCTAAAGAAATAAGCAGTTGAGGGAGGAAGTGAAGAACATGAGGTTGAAAAATGGAAATTAAGCCCTGCTTGTTTGGATGTAGAGGACCTGTTTGAGAGGCAGGCATCACCGCGGGATGCTGCAGCACCCCCTGTTGGCGATGCAGCACCCATTGTGAAGTGCTGTCAAAACATATAAAAATAAAGAAAGTAAAATAAATAAAATTAATGACAATTCATGTTATTTAAGAGTGATTAAAACAATATGCAAATAATTTGTTTAGGATTATATATTTCTTATCTTGTACTTCACTCCACGTGACTCATCCCAGCTAGTCCAAAGTCATTGATAGTACAATCCAGTCTTACATTGATGACATATTTGTGCATTTATCTGATGGTTTACCGCTCAGAACAGTAACATATAAAACATATTTCTGATTTCTTTTTGAAGCCACAACAAAATAAAAAGTGTTGCAGCAACGAAGTGGCACACTCTTGCCTTAGTCCGAATCTGAGAACCTCCGAGATGAGTACTGCACTGTTGTCAGTGTTTAAAAAGGAGAGCTTGAACAGCAGGTTAGAATGTCAGGAAGATGATAACACCACAGGTGCAAATACTGACTTCACAATGGCTAGCCCAGCCTTAACTTTAACAGAGAGAGCACATCAACCAACCAGCTAAAATTTTCCGGGAAGGCAGTTTGGCAAAGAAACATTTTGTCGTTCATTCAATGCAAGCTGGTTAAAAAATGGAGGTTGCTGCATTTCATCGAGAGTAATGATTGCGTTATTTGTTTCAGCCATGCCAAAACAGTGCAGAACTCTAATTCATGAGTATAGTGTACAGCTAGATAATTGTTTTGTTAAAGGACACTTTAACAATTGGCATAAGGCCACAGAAAAATGTAATATATATGGTTCTATCTGACGCTACCAGCCGAACTCAGATAACAGCACAGCATGTACTTGAATTGATGTTTAGGTCAGTTCTCTTTCTCAGGAAGAAGGGAGTAGTTTTTCGGGGTGATAGCAGCCGTGACGGCATTTTGTATGAACTTATGCTAGAGCATTGTTCAACCTCCCAAAAGAAAGAGAAGGGATTCTTTGGAGAGATAACTGGCTCTCGGACACAACTCAAAATGAAATCATTTAACAATATGCCTGTGCCATTCAGAGAGAGATTGTATATTGTGCCTTAAATAGTCCATATTATAACAGCGGATGGAACGAAAGACGCACAATGAAAACATTTTTATTAACGCTGCAGTACGTTGACGAGAATATGAAGACTCATTCTGATTTCTTCTGATTTTATAACGCTCCTGAGAGTAGTGGTGAAACACTGTTAAAATGCATCAAATATGTTTTTTTTCAGACTGAACCTTCCTATTGAATGGCTTCAGGGCTACTGTTATGATGGAGCCAGTAATATGTCCGGCCGGTTTTCTGGAGTTCAGGTGCGACTCAAAGAAATATGCCCTGAATCTCTATTTGTGCACTGTGCCAACCACTCGCTGGACTTAGCTCTTCAAGAGGTTGCCCGTGAGGTGGGCCATGTTGCTGAGTCAATGAACTTTGTTCAGGGCATAGCTGTAGTGATACTTGAGTCATTGTTGTTGCCATACTAGCCATGTGTCCAACGAGATGGTGCATAAGGACAGTATCTATCAAACGAGTTTGTTGCACCTTCAGAGAAACACTTGGAACTTTGGAACAGCTAAAGGATGTCAAAAGTGTGAGGGGAGATGCAAAAGCAAAGATCGGAGGCCTGTATAAAAAAACAAGAACGTACTTCGGCCTTCTGTTTTGTGAAGCACTTTTTGAGTCCGTGTGTCTGTAGCCAGGGTGCCTTGGAATGTACTGAATTGCTTTGGAGGCACATTGAAGCACTTCAAAATGATGCAGTGGTCGAGAACATCCTATACAGGGTCTCTACAGCAGGACTAACAATGCCAGAAGGTGAGTCGCACCAGATGAGTAAAACCCCAGTCCGTTACAGGTACTCTGCAGATAGAGAGGCACCAGCACAACACTTACGAAGACTCAAGTTTTATAAAGCCGTGGATTTGGTTACTGAGCAACTAAAGAGGAGATTCGACCAAGATGGTATTAAGTAGCTTCTCTTAGAGAGAAGGCGGTTATTAAGGCAACCAACAAGGACCAAACAGTACAAGTAGAATCCCTTCACCTTCTTTCGCAATTACACTGTGATAGAGGCTGACTTGAACTCCAGCTGAAAGAGCTTGTAGATGTCATGGGTGAGTCTCCCCCGAACACTATACAAGATGTAGCCGCACGCTTATCCAAACTCCATCCACAAACAAGGGGTATTTTCAAAGAAGCAAAAAGCCTCAAAGCCTTCCCATCTCAGCAGCTTCATCTGAGAGAACCTTCTCCACCCTGAGCCGTTTGAAGATATGGTTGTGTTTATGGTGTTATTTTGGAAAGTCTGGAAATTGATGCCTTAATGAGAGCCTTTATTATTGTCAAGCCTGCGGGTTCTGTAGTGCATACGATAAGCTAAAAAATGTTCTAAGATATTTTTTTGAGGGCTGTTGCTTCACAGTTTTGATCATTGCCATTAAATGCAGTGTTTAATTGTTAAAGTCTATATCTATGTCTATATATACTATTTACGTATTTACAGTTCTTGCAGTTATTTCATCCTTGACTACACCCCACCCCCATGCCCAAAGCATCCTCTGCTCAAAATCCATTCCTGCGGCACTACGATGATCATTTAAGTTGTAGGTGAGTGTGTTTTTGCACATACACATGAAGTAAAGGGCTCAAGAGAGTAGAGAGTTTCATGACTACCACTATCTATCAATGCAAACAACACATTCTGCAATGAATAATAAAGGGCTGACTGGGGCTAGTTTTCACACTCTTTAACTCTAGTGAAAATCTTTAAGGGTAGGTTCGATTTTGAAAGTCATTTTCTGTGTAGGCACATACCTTAAAATCTTGGCTTGAAAAAAGTTATTAAACATGTCCACAAGTATTGCATAGGGAAAAAAGATACAATTCATTGAATTCACATTGACCTTTTGTGACATCATACCCATTTTAAAAAACATGCAAAAAAATCAAACCATTTATTTGGTCAGCAAATATTGTAATGAATTAAAATGCATGACAACAATAAAAACATTTGACAACTTGCCCTGAAATTTATGAAATAACCCTTGTCTTAAGAACACACATTTGTGTAATTGGGCATAATAGTTAGCCTTCAGATGTTAAGAAATATAGATTTTGTGATATATAGCCCTTGTGACAACTTCCCCTTGAGATAATTAGCCTATTTTTTTTCTTACTATGAGCCTTACAGAATGGCCCAGAACATGAATTGCTCTTTGATGCAAATATTACAGAGTACATCCATGGATACACTGCTTACTGCTTTAAGACATCACACAGTTCATATAAAATACAACACATAGAGACTGTATCACCTAGTTAACATACAGAGACTGTGTCTGGAAAATCAAATGCAAGTGTAAGAGTATATAGTCTATGTAGCTACAGACAGGCTCTAAAAGCTGCCAGGTCTGCACATTTTAGCAAACTTATAGAAAATAACCACAACAATCCTAGGTATTTATTTAGTACCTTGGCTAAATTGAAAAGGAGCAAAACTTTGACTGAACCAGATATTCCCTTGCAACACAGTAGTAACTGCTTTATGAAGTTCTTTACTAATAGAAATTAGACCATCAGAAAGAAAATTGGAATGATCATACAGTCTGGCACAGCACCTCAGTCCTTTGGTGTAGGTCAGGAATGGCTAAGAAATCTTATTTAAGCATTTTAATTAACTAAATGTATGCTAGAACCCATACCCAACCTATGTTTCTGAAATAGCGATTTCCTGTAATCTCAGAACCTCTTTTCAATATATTAACTTCATCAGGGTTAGTAATGTTGAATGATTATTAATCATTAAGGCTGTAACCATGTGTAAGATTGGAGGAAATAGTTTCAGCCATTGAAAACATATTTGTTGACCACTCATCTAAATTATCAAGGCACAAATAGTACCATTTTCTGAGAATGGCATAAACATAATGTTAAAATCGTGCTCCACAGACAGTTTTTTTTTCAGTTTACAATTGATAGAATTGTACTGGTCAGGGAACTGATCTGCATAGGACTTCAGGAATATCTGTTGTCATATCTCACCTGTGTTAAATTGGCATTAATTTAGAAATAAGTGCAAAGCTTTAAGGATACACTGGGTCGTCCACCCAGCAGACATGGCCTGTCGAAAAGTAAGCAGCAGACAGCACTGATTTTCTCTCTATCACCTCCGTGCCATTTTGCATAAGTAGCAGAACGTGCTTATGGAAACAAGTGTAGCTTCAGGTGTGAAGCAGACATCCAGAAAATGAGTTACCCCTCTCTCTCTTATAGCACATAACGGCAGTTATCTTGCAAAAATGTCAGGATCAGATAGTGTAACAATAGGCGTTTGCTGAATAATCTGGACAAGCTGACCTTGTAAAGTCAAGTCATTTTTATTTGTATAGCGCTTTTCACAACTCTGAATTTCAAAGCAGCTTTACAGAAAATTATGCTTTAATGTCTTAAAGTCCTTACTGAGCAATTTAAATGAAAAATGTCATTGAAAATTATGCTTTAAAAATTATTTGTCTTTAGGCCCCCAGTGAGCAAGCCAAAAGCGACTGTAGTAAGGAACCTAAAACTCCATAACTTGGAAGAAACAAGGCTCAGATGGAGGAGCCAGTTCCCCTCTGGCTATACAGCATGAATATAATTCCAAAATTAGTTATCCATGTGTAGTGAAAGTCATGTATTATTTTAGTTAACTGAGTAAGATGTTGCAAGCAAAGGTCAGTGATGTGTACCTCACAGTCTAGCTGGAAGCTTATATTCCAGTGAAGTCCATCCTAATTCCAATGTGCAGGCAGTGGCCAGTGAAGTATCCCTTGTTGTGCAGTTAGAGTTGGCAGCAGTTCATCCTCTGTGAAGTACATCGAAATAGATTGAAATGATGCAGACAGTGATCTCCGAAGCATCCCTCGCTGTCTGAATGGAACAGGCTGCAGTTTGTACTTGTCGCTCAGCGACACAAAGCATTGGGAGTGTGACATCGAACTGGACTGGAGCTGGATCTGACAGGCTATGGTAACCTTGAGATATTTATCCCTAGGATGAGACAGGGAAACAAATTAAATAATATTAACGTAGATGGCATTCACTTTAAAGCTGAGTTATAAAACATGAGAAGTGTTTCTGATTCCGGCAGACCTGACTAATGCAGCATAACTATGGGTTGAGGAATAAATTAGGTATATACCTGGCTGAAGAGATGACTCTTTGGTCCAGACTTAAACTAGGTGGGACATTCCATAGTTTAGCAGCCAAATAGGAAAAGGGTCGACCTCCCATTGTGGATTTTGATATTCTAAGGACTATCAACAGGCCGGAATTTTGTGATTGTAGTGAATGTGATGGATTATAGTGCAGTTCCAATTAAAGATTTGTAAGTAATTAGCAGAAATTCAAAATTATATGAAACTTAACCAGTAGCCAATATAGTGACAATAAAATGTATCTGATTTGATCATATTACTGGTTCTAGTAAGCGCTCTAGTAGCTGCATTTTGAACTAACTGAAGCTTATTTATTGAGCCTGCAGGAAATCCAACCAGTAGTGTTGTAGAGTAATCTAGTCTTCAGGTCATGAATACATAAATTAGCTTTCCAGCATCAGAAACAGACAGTGTGTGGTGTCGTAACATAGCATTATTTATGAGGTGAAAGAATGATGTTCTTTATACATTGGAAATATGATTTTCAAAGGACAGATTGCTTTTAAACATCAAACTCATGTTCTTACCTGTAGAAGATGATGTAACAGTACATCCTTTGAGATAAATTATATTCTAGCATTTTATTTTTAGAGGTGTTTGTTCTAATAATTAATAAACATCTCAATTTGTTTAGTCACAATTGAGATGAAGGAAATTTTGGGTCACCCAATCTTTGATATCATTGATACATTCTGTAAACTAGAATTGGGAAATTTCACCAGGTCTTGAAGAAATATAAAGCTAAGTATCGTCCACATAACAGTGAAAAATAATTCCATGTTTTCCAGTATTTCCCAAGGCAAGCATATACAAGGAAAATAAAAACAGAGAACCTAATATTGAGCCCTGCAGTACTTTACTTCTACTTCATCTGAAAATAACAGTAGGATTAAATGGACCTAAACTATGCTAATGCTTGTTCACAAATGTCAACATAATTCTCCAGCCTATCCAAGAGAATGTTGTGATCTATGATGTCAAAGGCAGCACTAAGATATAATGTATATATACAGTATATATATATAGTGTCCTAAATATAGTTAGCACCTTAGTTCAACCAACAGTCATAGTAAGTTATATATTTGAGAAAATTCTTTCGAGGCAAGTCAGTCAACTCGGCCAGTAACTCGAACACTCCCTGGCTATCTATTTTCTGTTCATACATGCAACATAAAAGTACAGCTTCTATCTACTTGAATGTAGAAAGACCAAAATCTCCAAATGGTTGGTCAAGATTACGATCAAAGACAAAAAAATTCAAATCAGCAGTAAATTCTGACAACAAAGGCATATATATATATATATATATATATATATATATATATATATATATATATATTGTGCTTCTTTAGCTGAGATCACGGAAAAAAACACAATTTTTCAGGTTGGTCCAACTAATTCGCATGCCATTGGGTTAAGCACAGAATGTTTTTAGTAAAGCCCTGTATGTTTTTATCATCTTGTAGTGGTGTTAAAAGTACCACTGCTTCGGTATCAAATTGATACTAAATATTAATATATATTTGTAACATTAAGTAATATTTACAAATTAATGATACTGGTCTTTCTACAGTATAATACCAAATACAGACTCAATTCAGAACCCACACACTGTCTTGTTGGACGGCTGCTTTTCAGCACACTGTGCAGTGTTGCATTTGATTGAATTATGCGGGGAAACATGCTTGGGCAGGTGGACAAAATTCGGGCAGGTTTGACATGATTTGTGTTGAAAGAATTTCAATTTTGCATGCAACTAAAATAAAGAAAATGTCCCCACACACAATAATTCAATCTTTCTGCCAAAGCACTGATTGAAAGAAAATGTGTTCAATTCTGTTCAGAGCAGCTACGGGTTGCTACACACTCTATTGTTTTCTAAACATCCGCGATCTGTGGAATTTAGCTACAAGTGAATTTTAGCAACAAGGTTTGAAAAATGTCAGCGAACATGTTGAAAATGGGGATATTGCCATCATCTTAAATAGTGATTAATGCCAGGGCTTATCTGTGACGTTTTTCTCAAGCCCATTTGAAATTGCACCTGAGAGTTTCTCCCGTGACCATTGATGCCTTTTTTGCTAAATGTTTAATGATGGTGGATGAGACCACTGCAGGATATTTTGAGAATTTAGCACTCATGGTCATCATATTGCTAACTCTTCCCACATCTATTAATCATGTGGAGAAAGCATTTTCACGAGTGACACTACTTAAATACGGCTCTTAAATTCACCGCTTCTCTTTGGACTGTTCTTCTTTAGCCAATCAACTGACTGTACAAAGATTTACAGTTATGTTCCATTTTGAATGGAATGATTAATAACCATGTAAGTGGGTAGGACAGATTAATTTGAACAGGACATATTAATTCATAAAATACTGAATGGCAAACACATAACTTCAATCATAGCACAACAACATACTTTCATTATATGACTTCTTAATATCCCAGGGCAGCATATTCGGTCCTTTTCAGTGCGTGTGTTTTTGTCTATTTATGGGAATAAGACAAAAGGGGGGTAAATGCATAGGTGTTTGTAAACTAATTTTACTTATTTATTTTAGTTATTATGGTTAAAATGTGCTTGATTTTCATATAAACTATTTGAAATGTGAGATATTGGAAACTGCATTAAATTGGTCCATCCAGCTACAGTAAATACAAAAATATTTGCATATACACTAATTGAGCACATTGTTAGGAACACTATTGTCCTAATAAAGTGCCCAACGTGGTCTTCTGCTGTTGTAGCCCATTTGCCTCAAGGTTCGATGTGTTTTGCATTCTGAGATGCTATTCTGCTCACAACAATTGTTCGGAGTGGTTATCTGAGTTACCGTAGACTTTTTGCAAGTACAAACCAGTTTGGCCATTCTCCGTTCACCTCTCTTATCAACAAGGTGTTTCAGTCCACCAAGGGGGCGGCAGCCGGCTTCTCCACCTCCTGGCATACAGGAGAGGCCTCCTCCACCCCCAGGCGGATGGCAGCAGCCTCCTCCGCCCCAAGGCGGAAGGCAGCAATATCCACAGACCTTAAAACTGCCTCTGGTGCATTCCTGTTTTTAAGTTGATTAAATTAAGCTCACTAAATTGAACCTTACAAAATGTTGTTAGATTTCTCTGAAAACAACATTTAATATCTCATGTTACTGTCATTAGCATATCATTTTGCTTTTCAAATAAATCTATCTTGTTTTAAGGATGTTTAGATATTTCTATTGGAAAACAAGACAAAATACTGATTAATTTTTTTTATTTATTTATATATTTTGACCAAATAAATGGCTATTAAAAATGACCAAACCATTTTATATTTCATTATCATGGATTTGAGACGACTGTGTGGATTTCTTTATGGACCAATGCAAAGAGGAAGATACCAGAAGACAAAAAGATTCAAACATCACACCTCTTTAGCAAAGCCCAATAGCAGCCTGTCTCATAATGCTAATGCTCCAACATGCTTATTAGCTCCTTCCAGCTTGTGACACAAGAAATCCATGATGCTTACTTGAGGCCCATAAAATAAAATGGGGTTGCCCTCAATTTGCAGTCGCTGTCCTTAAAGTGTCCGCTCGGTGGGTGTCCCCATCCACACACCTTTTTATATGTCAAAAATGGCATGAATACCTGTGAGTGAGGCTCTGTCATTATATTAAAAGGAATGACTGGATGCCCCTGGGCTTAGTTGAGGGGGTCATAAAAAAGGCACAGAGGGCTGATAAATATACATCCCTGGAGGTGAGCTTCCATTTGTTTCAATAAAGTAAATTGATTATCTCGTTCCTCCACTTCAGAGCCCCTCCCATCCATTTGATACTGGAGACACAGCATCTCTGTGTAATGGTTTTGGGGATCCGTATCTTGGTGTGAAATGGCTGTGATTGTTTATAGAATATATGCGAGGTAAGTCCCTGACGGTAGTGTATGTACACTACTGATTTTCTCATTTTTCTGTAACATTAACTTGGGAACACTTTACAATAAGGTTCCTTTTGTTAACATTAGTTTACAACATTAGTCAACATGGGTTAACAATTAACAATACTTTTAAGACATTTACTAATCATGGTGGGCCCACTTTATATTAGGTGACTTTAACGACTATGTACTTAAGCATTTGATACAATGTACTTAATATGTACATACATGTTGTTGCATTGTACTTACATTTAAAGTATCTGCACTTAATTACATCTTTAGTTACACTGTTAACTTTAACCCCTAATCCTAAACTTACCCTAACCCTACCCATAAGCCTAGTTGTACCTCAACCTCAGTAGCAGCAAATGTGAATCTTGTGAGAATTTTGCAGAACAATATGTAGTTACACAATAAGTACATTGTATTGTATGCATTTTAATGTTAGTACAAAGTAGTTAAAGACACCTTAAACTGTATAAAGCGTGAACAGATCATGAATATTTAACTAGAGTCAGCGACAGCTTAATATACGATTTGGAAACTACAAACAACCTCTAAATTATTAAAAAGTACATATATAAAAAAAACTGTATACATCTGATATGGTCAGTGGGTAGGACATGACTATACACTGCATGGGTTGGCTGGCAGGTAAGCAATCCTGGATTATAAAGTGGTAGCTGCTAGCTATAAGCAAAAGAGAATGTGAAGGACGAGGACAGAATGTTGATTGCACACTATCTCTGGGGTATTTTCTCACTCCTATAGAGGAGACAACAGAGTACAGCAGATATTTATGCATCATGCGTGCTTCTTTTGCATATATATATATATATATATATATATATATATATATATATCTGGGATGGTGCGGGGTAGACCTCAAGCACTGAACTAAATAGCAACTCATAATGTTGTTACATCACATTTGTAATATTTTTAGCCCTAAATGGGTTCTCCACAGATCTCAATTCACTCTCATGAAAGTGTTTTGACATGTTTAGGCCCATTTGACATCTTAAAAAATGTCATCCTTATCAACCATAAATAAATAGACATTGCCCTAGATCACAACAAATCAAATTTTGGCAAACTGACCAACCATCGGACAAACCACCGATACACTATCACTGTGCTACACCTCATTTGGAATAGGATCTACAAATATGAACATGATCTTTTAGGTTGTCTTTTCATGGTCATTTTCATTTAATTATTTAAGAACAAGGATTCCTATTAGTAGTTGACTCTGTCCATATTGATCAAAGCGGCAAGTCAATAAAAGGGGGTTATTGGAACAGAAAACATTCCCCTTCAAGTACTTTTGGAAAATGCTCACATTTAGATTTACATTAATGCATTTGGTTGATGCCTCTATCCAAAGCAACTTTTCAGTGCTTCAAAATATACATTTTAGGCGCTTTTCAACCATCATGCTGAACAGTTCACATGTAACTGTGCTGTACTTTACCCATCCAGGCTATTTGGCACATTTACGGTTTCTTTCCCCAGTGTGGTGCTGCAAAATCAGGATTTGAATGGACTTACTGACCAAGTGAACAATTGTGAGTCGCCACGTCACTGAAGCAGTTCCAGTAACTGTAAGCCAGTAACTTATGGGTCAATCAAAATGTATGTATAGTTGATAGCTACTGATAAGTGATTCAAGGGGTGAAGTGTAAAAAAAACACAGATTGATTAATTGTGAAGGTAAAAGATAAACAAAACACTTGAATTGTGTGCTACACTGGTCACATATTTTATCACATGTCAGATGCCACATGCCGTCCTTACCAAAGTACCAAACTGCAACAGCTGGTACACTGCTCTCACTGCTCCCATACCACCATACCACCCACCAATCCATCACATCTAAACATGAGAGGCTGTAATTCAAACTCTCCCCGATATCTATTTTTAAGGTTTAGCCGCACAGACTTCCATCCACCACAGAGCTCCCAAACCATGGTGGTATCCATTTCTTATCTGCCGGGGGAACTCTTCCGGCATGGCATCACTCCCAGTGCCCCACTCGGTGCCATCAGTCACTGTCTGAGCTGATAGCTCCATGTGTCAGCCGTATGGATGACTGTCGCTTACCTGTACGGACCTGCATGCCAATAGACTCGGAATAGAATAGTCAGTCCGTTTGAGTATTTCACATCATTGGGATGGAGCAGTGCCACGTTGCATATTTTTTTCATACAATGACTCTGAATGGTGAATGAGACTGTCAGTGACTAACATTCAGCCTAATATCTGTTGTGTTCCAAAGAGTTAAACTGTTTTGGAACAGCATGAGCGTGAGTAAATGATGACAGAAATTTAATTTTTGGACGAACTATCCCTTTAATGCAGTGAAGAGTAATAAGGATGGTTTTATTATGAACAGAAACCATGGAGAATTTGACTTGATGATTTGCAAGTGGCACGCATGAAGGAACGAATTCCAACATTTGAAATTTTTTCTCTAAAAATGCACAATGGTACTGGTGCAATACTCTTTGCAGCCTTTGGTTTAAAGTTGATAAACGAGTTTTAATGGGGTTTTTTAAGTGTTCTTATACAAACAAAGACTCAGCAGTATCAATTGAGAATATAATTCTGTCATTATTTGGGCCCCGGGGAGGCCTTTTTCAGCCACTCAGATGATGACAGTTCACAGTAAGTGCCTATTATTCAGACTAAATGGAACTGAAAATGGACATGCCACACTGAACTTGTTGCTGAAAGTACAGTCCTCATGGCAGCAGAAATGGCAAATCCCTTATAATTGTGCCATTTGTGTTCCCATTCACTTCTGTTCAAATAGGCTGTAGTCACTCGATTGAATGTCATGAAGTAGAGGAGAGTTTACTTTCTTGCCTGTCTCTTACACAACTTTATGTTTTATATTTCCTAGAAAATAGCTTTTCATGCTGTGCGATTATTCTTAATTTACCTCTAAATAATAAAATAATTAACATGACAATCTCAAACACTTTAGCTTTGCATTCACAGACACTCTCACATAGATTGCCCTTCCGAGCTGTTACTTTTGAAGATGGTCATGGGTCATATTGAACCTACATAATAAATCACAGCTTAACAGTCACAATTGGCACACAAATAGCCTTCTATAGTAACACATACCAAGTTTGATGCCTAAGGTTTCTTCCTAATCTATCTAAACATCTTATGGCTTTGGCTTGCTCACTGGATTTTTGCAAAGCTCTTAAAACGGACATGATTGCTGTGCACACTTAACAAGATTTTGTATATTATGGACACAAGCTTAGTCATTTTATTGCTATTTTTTATATGAACTGCATTTATGGGATCCCATTTCTGCAACATAACAAAAGTGCTTTGTATCTCATAATTTTGATTTAACAAAGTCATAATTTTATGATAAAGTCAGAATTATGAAATAAAAATAACAATTATGAGATACAAAGTCATAATTATGAGATAAAAAGTCAATTATGAGATACTAAATTGAAATTATGAGATGCTAAGTCATAATTTTGAGATTAAAAAGTAGAAATTATGAGATAAATCATAAATATGAGATAAAAGTAAATCTGATAATACTAAATCATAATTATACATAATAATAATAATAATTAAACATTTTTAGATAAAAAGTCACAATTATGAGTTTCTATCTAATAATTTTGATTTACCAAAGCACTTTTTTTCAAGGTACTTCTGTTGCACCTCAAAAATTCAATTATTTCCAGCAGGCCCAAATTGATGTATTGTGATTCTGCGGTGTATGAAAATTACAAACACTAAAAGCAGACTCTAGCATCATCATAATAGTGTTGAATTTAGTCTCTGAATTACAAAGATGACATTTAGGTAGGTGATGCACCTAGAAATGGATTCTCTCTCTCTCATACACACTTTGTTTAATGTTCTTTTATGTGGTCCATACATCGAGACTGCCTTTATCTCCCAGGTTGTCTTCCTATCTTAGTCTCTCTGGGACCATCTTTCATAACCTGCTGGGCTTCCACCAACACTGGAGCCACATCAATTATAACATTCTTTCAGAAAGAATGAGAACTGCAGGAAGCTTTGCTGAGACAAGGACACAAGTTCCCAATATAATTCACATTGGAAATAGTTAATTAGCAGCTAAATTATCCAGTTAATTTATATTAAGCTAATGAGTTCCATTATTACTGAATATTTCATAAGGTCTGTCAAAATGTAACAAGTTAAGATTGGTCAAATAAAAATGTGCCTCCTTCATTAATTTGTCATCAGTAGAATTGTCCATCAGTGAACATGATTAAATACTACAATTAATTGCACTAATTCAGAGTTTACAATTTTCTGTATAACATATTTCTATATTTGCCACCCTGATTGGAGTGTGTGGTTAAAAATAGCTTCCATCACTGTTTAACAGATACATTCTCAAACAATAAAGTCTGAATATTCCACTTACATACTCATTAAAAATCTGTACAAGATAATAATTAAAATGTTAATACTTCGGTATTCCAACCTGAAATCCATTCTGTGCCCTCATATTTCTATATTTGCCACCTTGATTGAAGTGTGGTTATAACACATAAACTCGCCAATAATAAAAGCTGCATATTCCACTCACTCATTGAAAATCTTTACAAGACAATAATTAAAATGTTAATATTTCAGTATATTCCAACCTCAAGTCCATCCATACTATGCTGTGCCCTCATAATGGATTGTCTCCAAAGCAAATGTTTTTAAAGATCTGTGACACTATATTTTATTTCGATGGAACAATAATAGGTGTTCCAGTGTTGAGCTTAAATGCAAGAAGGTAAATAATTGGAACAGGATTTTCATATCTTGGGAGATTCTGCCAATACAATTAGGTTAAGCGTAAACATTCCCAACAGCAATTGCATGTGCAATATAGTTCACAAAATGTTATTTTGCATGAGCATTACATTGCCTTATGTAAGATTACCACATAATGTTACATTAATATCATGGGTCTCAGTTTGCTCCTTTAAATAGGTCTGTGCAATGCCTACAGACACTGTAGGAGTCATGTTTCACATACCTTGTTTGTCACATATACATTTAAAAATGGCACAAGCAAAATAAACCAGCTTAAAATCCTGTTCCAACTATAGTACCATTTTAAACCACACAGAGGCAGTGCGTGTCAACAAATCACAGAGACAGGATGTTGGCACCCTCTGTATTTGTAATATATTTCTATGATGATGAAAAGAAGAAGAGCAGAGTCATACCACATGTCTTCATCAATCTATCTTCATATGTAAACATATTTGACTATTTGCTCCTGTTTATACATTTATTTCTGTGATTTTTTTTCTTTGTAAAAACATTCTAACGTGGGGAAAGCCACTCTACAGCAGATAACACATCTGTCTTTCTCTCAGCATCTTTAAAAAACAAAAATCTGCATTGTATTTTGTTTGTTTTTTATCAGGTAAATTATTCAGTTATTTTATATTATGATAATGAGTTCCATTGTTGCCTAACTTTGTAAGTTTGGTTAAATAAAAATGTGACTCCTTCATTCATTTGTAATCTGCACAATTCTTAAATACTACATGAAAAGGTAATTCATTCTCACTGAGCTCAAAAAGGTTTTATAGGTTTTAAATGAACTATCATAGAGAAAATATTTAAATTACACAAGTTCATCGTACAACAGAAGAGAACCATTCTGTTTAGTCATACTTCGCACTTATTTTCCTTCAAGCTAAAACGTTCAAGAGACTTCAACAAAAGATATTAAAGGAATATTCCAGGTTCTATACAAGTTATGCTCCATCGACAGCATTTGTGGCCTAATGTTGTTAAAAAAAAAAAAAAAAAAAAAAAAAAAAACATTTGACTTGTCCCTCCTTTTCTTAAAAAAACAAAAAAAAAAAAAAAAACAAATTTGGTTTAGAGTAAGGCACTTGCAATAGAACTTAATGGGGCCAATCTATAAATGTCAAAATATTCCCTGTTTAAAAAATATAGTGTGTTAAACCTGCTAACATGATTTTAGTGTGATCAAATCGCTTATACAAAACTGGTTCAAATGTCCCACTAAATTACACAGCAACCATCACTGTAGCTACAATAGGGTAATCACATTTTTGATATTGCAGATCAAAATGTAGGCTAATCAACATGATTTAGGATGCAATAATGCTACTTTTTCACAAGTAGAATTACTGAATTTTACTTGTATATTTCTTGATAAAATTTCTTCATGATAACATAAATGTGTAATCAAAATGCTGAATTTGTGAGTAATTTCTAAACATTTTTTGACTTGGTCTCTGTGCGATGTTTGGATATCACAGCTGCATACTCTCTACCAGAGCGGTAAATTGTGCGTTTCAGCTCAGGTTTGGCAAAATCCACATGAAACAAGCCAAAGCGCACACTGAAGCCATGAATCCACTCAAAGTTATCCATTAGTGACCAGGCAAAATATCCCTTTACATTCACTCCATCTTGACTGATAGCTGAAAAACAAGCACATTACCCATATCAGCCTCAGAACAGAGCTCCGTTGATTTATAGTAATGATATTTTCTTCGCAAAGTAACAAGGAATGATTGACTGGAATTTCTATTTTCATGACTACAGCTGTTTTAAGATAAAAACTTTATAACAGTAATATGAATGAAGTCTAACTAAAAAAAGAAAAAAAAAAGAAAAGAAAAAAGTCTACTTAGATTTACTTTAGTATATATTGTGCAGTGTTAACTAATAAGAAAGCACCTTTGCCAACTTCTTGCAGAGTGTCCTGATAGAAATGGCACCGGTCAACATCTTCTATTTCAACAGGCCCCATCTGTGAAAAGCCATTTTCTGTGATATAAATGGGTAGATTGGTATAGGTGTCCTGAAAAATACATTAAAATGTTAATAGGGGAACATACAGTATATTGATGTATCAAAACCAACTTAATAATTATAACTCTAGATAAAAGAGTACAGGGATGGTAGAGAAGATCTTTGAATTTGCACCTAAATTAAGGTACCTTTATATGTTTTAACAACTTCCGCAATCCATCAGGCACAACAGCCAGCCATTGCACCCCACATATGGGCCATGAAGGATCAACAACCCCCTCTGCGCCTTGGTCAGATTTAAAACTGAGCTCACTGTTTTTACATGCACTATTCCAATCTTTGACTTTTCGAGATGTGTAGTAGTTCAGCGCAAAGAAATCCGCAGTACCCAGAGGTGAGGGCTCGTTCTTGGAGAAGTGTGGTAGCCGTGAGCCTTGGTTGTATCCCAGTTCCAAGCTCTTAGCCTCAATCCTTGATCTCATAGTCTCTGGGTAATCCCCTGTGCAAAACAAGGGCCAAGCAAACCACCCCAATGTGAAGGCTTTGTATCGCTCTGTGGCTGCTACATCTTTAGGACAACCAGGGTCCAATGGCTCTGCCCAGTCACTGTTAAGGGCAAGCGATATTTGCCCTCCTTGTAAATGTCTGAAATCAGCATTATAACTATGCCAGGCCTTGGTGTGGGCACGCACCATGTTATGAGCAGCTACGTAGGCTGATATTCCAGGCTCTTTAATCCCAGGGGCAATAATACCATCCTCATGGCCTTGCTTGGCACAAACATAAGGCTCATTCAATGTGATCCAGAGCTTCACTCTGTCCCCAAAAGTCTCAAAGCAAAACCTGGCATAACTTTCAAAGATGTCTGCAATCTCTGCTGAGTTCCATCCGCCACGATCCTGTAAGGCCTGAGGTAAGTCAAAGTGGTACAATGTCACCATGGTGGTAACATCACAAGTAGTCAAGTCGTTGATCACTTTGTTATAATACGCCACACCTAAGGGTTACAAAATAGGGGTCAATCACCTAGGGCAGTAACTTCAGTAAATATGTAAGGGATTATATTAGACCGATAGGGGATTTTGCCGATACCAATAATTTAGGTGGTGGAAAGGGCCGATTACCGACTAATGGACCGATAGTTTTTAAAATCGATTCATAAAATGTTACAATATTTTCTTAGTTGGCACAGTCACAGGGGTCAGAGTCCAAAATGAATAAAATCCCAAAATGAATAAAGTTCGGGTGAATAACGTGGGACTTTTAACACTAAAGACTGAAATACACCAGGGAATATTATTTTAAAATGAGTAGACTTGCCTCAGTTACAAAGCTTTAAATTTAATATTTAGTAAATTTAATAAGTAGCCTATTTATTATTGTTAATCACAATATAAAGTTGGAGACACAATATATGTGCTGACAAAGGACATTTCTATATAGTCACAATTTTCTTTGCATGCCCTCACTTCAATTTAAAAACTAAATTTTCAGGAGGAACACAGAGGAATATTTTTTTTTTTTTTTTTTAAATCTATCGGCATAGGTTTTGGAAGATAACCAATAGTTCCAAAAAGCAACTAAAGGCACCGATTAATCAGTAAAACTGATATATCTGGTCTACCTCTACAAGTTACTGTATATAATGTATAGTCATTATAACAAAATATTATTTGCTTTGTTTTGAGATAATGACCGGCTGATTGTACATTACCCAGCTTATTTCAAAGCTGTTTGTCAAACACATAAATAAATAGACAATAATAAATAAATGGAAATGAGTTTAATCGTTTACCTTGGTCAGTCAATTTAATGGTCACAATTGACCAATCAGAATCATGTATTTCAGAGAGCCATGTCAAAACATTATTTAATATAGGTTACAAGAGGTATACTAATTATGTGCCAACTTTATTTATTTGGATTTAGGTGCCTTCTAACTATAAAAATATAGAATAGGCCTTTTTACTTATTGTTAATTATTTGCCGTTTCTATTGTCACCAATTTTCATTATTAATATTTTAAACAAGGGCTGTAAATCAATTAAATATTTTATTAATTAATTACACAGTTTTCTGGGATTCATCGCGATTAATCATGGTTCATGGTACATTAAATATAATCATACATATATTTACTTTATACTTTGTCTCAAAGAACTTGCAAGAAATTGGCTAGCCATTCAATTCATATCAAGCTTTATTGGCAAGAGAAAGTTAAAGTGTACATTGCCAATGCTTTACTACACTCTATACATACAGATTTAAAACAAAGCAAATGCTGAAGTATAATTAGCTGAAATTAAAAATCTCAAAACTATTATTTTCTCTGGCTGCCGTTCAATCTCTATCACGCACACGATGGTTCTCTCGTACATATATTAATTTTATTTTTTCACATTGTGTGAGCATTTTCAGGGAATGCAGAGATACGGCAGCTTGCCCATATCTCTCCCACACCTGGCTCGCCACTTGCGGGTAAAGTCTCCATTCTCTGTACAGTAAATAAGCTCTCGTGTTTATTACTCCTATGACATATGCCACGTGTTATGAATAAGCATGCACTGCTCCACACAATCAGTTTCTATGCTAGGATATGCAGTTGAGTCCAGCATGTACTGCTTGGAAATGTAAATATTTTAGCCACAGGAAGTGAATAAATCAATACAAATGGATACTACATCAATTGTTCATTTTTTTTAACCCCTTAAACAGTCAACTATTAACAGCAGAAATTAAGTTAAAATCAAATTTGCACAAATTAAAGAACAAACATTTGGTTTTGATATTTGAAACTAAAGGTGTAATTTCATCGGGACCACCTTTTGGATTGATATGATGTGTGGTCCCATCGGGAAGGAGCCGTGACCAGGATATGGACAGACGGTAATGTGTGAGTCCGAGCTGTTGGATACATTTCAGGTCCTTTTCCCAGAGCTGATAGCTGTTACAGGCTACTTCTCCTGTCTGGTCCTCAAACACCTGCCCTTTGGCTTGACAGAATGTGTCCCATATGCTAGGGCCTTTACCATCCAAATTCCAGCCTCCTGCAAAATAGTTTAAGAAACCTGAGTAAAGTTTAGGCCTTAATTACACTACCAGTCACATGTTTAAAAATGCATGTTCATACATTATTATAACGATTTCCAACATTTTAGAATAATAATTTAGGCATCAATGCTATGAAATGACACAAATGAAAGGGGGATTACTTATTGACCAAATATATATATATAGTATGATAGCAGTTCTCATTTATGCTGTGCACTTGTTATATGCTTTTCTTTCACTGTCTAGGGGTCTTCAAACTAGGGTCCTGGGAGCTCCAAGGGGCCACCAAGGGTTACAAGGGGATCCGTTGAAAATGTCAGAGAACAAAATAAATAATAATAATTATGCAACGTAAAAGACTATTATTTAATTTTGTCTTTATAATACCATGCTTACTATGTTTTTCTCACTGGCCACAGTACAAATACGTAGGTATTTGCACATGAAAATAAATAGATGTCTTTACATTTTAAGAAGAGAGTCCTTTGCAAGGGGACCATTATATTTTTGGGGGCTCTTGGCATCAAAAAGTTTGAAAACCCCTGGAGTAGAGAATTCAACTACTCCTACTACTTCTAGTAGTAGTACCAATTCACTTGTTGACGAGACAGTCCAAAAGTACATTTTACTAACGGTGTTAATCCATGACATAACTGTAAACCGGACCTCTAGTGTTATAACGTAGTATACATTTTACCTTCAATTTGATAAGCAGCTGTCGCAGCTCCCCATGCAAAGTCGCTGGGAAATACGCTGACATCCAGAGCAGACATTGTTTTTTAAAAAGGTGAGGAAAACAACGTTATCGCACTCTCAAAGCGCGTGAACTGAATACTGATATTCACTTACGGCTTTACTTTCGATTAAAGCGCCGTGGCGTTTCAAAGTACGTGGTGAGCGTCAGTACGCCTTGCGCGTGACGTCATCGCGCACACAAAGACCGATAACCAAAGTTTTTGTTAGATCTTTTGGTTTTTAGAAATGTTTCTACGCTTTTAGTGTATATTTTTAGACGTTTAATATGGCCTGTAGAAGTTTGAGACTAAATTATTGAAAATCTGACATGTTAAAAAATTGTTTATTTACATTTGTGACGTGAAGTGATCAGTTTTTTTTTTTTTTTTTTTTATAAAAACGTATTAATTATCAGATTTTATGGCGATACTAGAGTTTGCCAACTCTCAAGTTTTAAAAGAGACTTCAGAGTATGAGAGTGTGAAAAGCAAAAACTACTGAAAGAGAAAACTGCCCAAGGACAAAGACCTTTGACCTTTATGATATTCTGTTCTCTCTCCACACACACCTAAACTGTCCTGATCATAATGATAACATATGATAAAGAGTTATGTTCCCATAGGAATCAACTCCACTCAATTCACAAACACTTCACATAAGGCATTGGTCCCTTTATATCTTTTTACAAGCAGCCAGTCTGAACTTGTTTGTAGTGCAGTGTGAGGAGTCTTTTGTGAGGGCCACAAAAATAAAATGAGCACTTACACAATGGCTCAAGAATCCATTACTATTGTGATGCATTTTGTTGTGTGGTTTGTAAAGGGAAGCCGTTACCTTAAAGGAACTGGATGTCCTTTTTTCATGCACTACTTCAGGATTGGGTAATTTGCCTCCTATGTTGTTGGGTAGTTGACAAATACCTTTTTTTTTTCCAGACATGATTATTTTTGTAAAAAAAAAAAAAAAAAAAAAAAAAAATTATATAGATAGATAGATCGATAGATCGATAGATAGATTTATAAAGGAAGGTGTATTATTCTTTTTTTTCAACATTTTATTCACCTTTTATATATATATATTTGTTTTGGGGAATTTAATAACCAGTTTGTCCTTCCTTGTTTTAAATGCTGGTCTGATTTATTATTATTTTTTTGATGATTAAATAATCCATATGAATATGTTTCCATCTTCAGAAAATAGGTCAAGAACAAATAAAGATGTCCAAGGGATACATATTAGAAATCTTTTAAAAATCTAGTCTAAAACACATGTGTCAAGGTTGTAGAAATGTAATCATTGAGTCAATGTTAGTTGTTTAAATTAAAATAATAATAATAATTTTTAGCATTTTCTGTGCCAAAAAAGTATTGAATGACTTTAAAAATGTCATGTGGTGTAACCATAAAGTAAAAGGTATTAAAATAGTTTCCTTGCACATTGAATAAATGCAACTTAATCATTAATTTAAAAAAAGTTTCAATGTTATTTTTTTCAAATATCAATTCAAGAATACCAAGAAGTTTTCTCAGTGATACACTATATGACCTGAACAAAATGTGCCTTTTCCTAAAAGTCAAAATATTGATTTTTAATGACATGAAAAAATAATATTTTTCCCCTGTTTCTTTTCTTTTTTTTCATGACAGCAAAATGGCTACCTATATGTTGGTTACACCATGTGACTAATTCAGTGGACACATTTTTTATTTTATATAATAAATTAATAAATAAAATGTAATTTTAAATCTAAAATGAAATAGTTTAACTGGTTACTTTTGAAGAAATATTAATAAAACATTATTCTGCACTACTCATGCCAACATTTATTTTTTAAGAATTTCATTTTTTTTTTTTTTGTATTGTCTGTGGACATGTTTGACTTAAAGCCCCAGCCAAATATTGCAAAATGTATTTGAACTCAGTGAGTGAAAGCATGTTCACCCTAGAAAAGGTGTATTCAAGTCACTGTTTTGAGTGAACTGCAATTGTAACATATTTTCTTTTAAATAATTTAATAGATCAGGACACAAATATGAGTGTCACACCAATTATATATAAAAATAATCCCTTCAGATTGCTTTACATACCTTCAGAAAACTGTTTCCTACACATTTAATTATTGAAACACATCACAGTTTAAGCTACATTAAACTTCTCCTTTGCAAGCAAGTCTAGAGTGCTTTTTATCCAAAGTAAAGTTTCTGAGCTGAAATGCTGTTTTTAATTATTATTATTATTATTATTATTATTATGAAAAGTCAAACAATTTAGATTACTATTTACAGATCTTATTAAAATATCTCTAACAAATATAAAAGATAATAATAAAACAAATAAAAAAATCAACAACTGCAACTCCTATAATAACGTCAGTACAACTTGGGTCAGTTGTCTCCTCAAAATGACGATGACGATTTTCCACAGCTTTAACTCAGTTACAACTCGAATTGAACCAGACTGGAGCAGTGTTAGATCAGGGTTGGCTGGAGCAGCAGGCACTGGAGTTTAAACCAAACCTATGACGATGACGTCAGGGGAGGAAATGGAACATGGAGCCTGGGGCTCTTAAAACACACTTCTCAATGGACTCAACTGCACTGAACGTACTCACGGATTTACCATCTAACCGACTGCAAGGATCGCACTTCTTGGTTTTAGATTATACATTTCTCCTGTATGTTTCGTGCAGCGTCTTTACAGTTATGACCGGCAGCTATACGAAAGCCTATTAGGCACAAATTCCAAAGTGAAAAATAACTTTACGCCTCCAGTTTCACAAGAATGGTTTTATTGTTCGTCATGTGGAGACATCGAGTTTAACGATCCGTTTTAGTGAATTATAGAATAACAAACACATCGCAATTGTTTCACCTTAATTAAAGAACACACTGTGGCGAGCCAAATGCGCATTGCCCACAGGAAAAAAAAAAAAGTTTATGTGATCAGATTTCCTTGAGTTGTGAGATTGTTATCTTGGGATGGCTGCAGCTGTCTCGTAGTGGAGGAGCGAGATATCCACTTTGACGGGCGAGAAAGAAAATGTAGCGAGCTTAAGTAATATTTTACCGGCGGGTCTGCTTCTTCGCGGAGGAAACATCGGAAACTACTGGACAATCGACCGATATCGAAAACAGGATAAGGTATGGAAAACAAAGGAGGATATTCGACCGTTTCTTTTCGGACTGGACATGTTAAACCATAAAATACTCATCATTACCATTGTGTTGAGTCAGTATTATGACCATGACTTGAGAGTGCTGACCAGTGTCTCTGACTATTTGTTTTGATGGCTATTGACGAATATTTGTCGCAAAGATCGAGAGGGCGCGTTTAGTTATAAACAACAACGTAAAGCTTCTGGGCTATATGCTAATTGAACCCCCTCTTCTTGCCTTGTGAATTTCAACGAAGAAAGGAGTAATGTCGGTGGGCGCTACTTGCGTCCTTTTCCTGGCTTTTGTGCTGCTTCGAGGCGCGAGCTCTGCAGGATCATCTGAATGTAAATCATATGACGAACGCTCCAGAAATGCAGGGAAAAGCTCCCCGTCTGGGGCCACACTGGACAGGAAAGTGGCCTGCAGTAATATGGAACTCCATCAAGTGCCATCTCCAGAATCATTTCCTAACAGGACAGTCTCACTGTAAGTCAACACCCATCTGCCATGCATTACCCCATTTAACGTTTTAACAAAATTAACTGTATTAGCCTATTGTATATCTACATGTAGTTCTTTTTACTAGTAATTACAGCCCTGCTAAAGAAAAAATGGGTCAACCTAACCTCATGTCATGCATTTTGGTATATCAAATTAAGGCCCATGGGTTAAAGTTGTTAATTGATGTTTATGAATACATAGTTGAGACCTTATTCTAGCATAAAGTCTGTTCAAAGTAGTGTTTTTCTGTCTACCTCAGTCATACGTGACACATATCTGTCTGGGAATGCAAAACGTTCTTATAGAAAAAAATATATATTTCAAATTAATAAAATATAATATATATATATATATATATATATATATATATATATATATATATAAAAACTTGAAAAAATGTGATTATGGTTTATGTTCAGTTGTGCACTATTTGGCTGACAAAAATCTGATTTAGCTTGAATGCTGAGCTGTGCATTGCTTTTTAAAAGAATAGTTCACCCAAAAGTGAAAATGTTCTCATCAAAGGCAGTATAAAAGTAATCCATAAGACTCCAGTGGTTTAATCCATGCATTCTGAAGGGATCCACTTGGTTTTGAGTGAGAACAGACCAAAATGTAAATCATTTATTTAATATAAATCTGTAAGCAGAATAATGCGATTGTGATTTATGCTAATATGTGCAGCACAGTAAGATATGTGGAGTACTCCTATTCTTAGTGCTGCAGACGAATGATGTTGCGCTCAAGCACAGGTTCAAAAACATCACGAAACAGAAGCTGTACTTCTCAGCTCCATGCGAAATGGCAGTTTCTTGCACTGTTTTCCAACAGTGGTGCTCCCCAACTGTTGAATCGTCTTCCCCACTGCAAAAGAAAACATATTTTTCTGAGTTGTAAATTAATGTTATGATTGAATGGTACATTTATATAGCGCTTTTCTGACACTACACACAAAGCACTTTACACAGTGAACAGAGGACTTTCCTCAACCACCACCAGTTTGCAGCATCCACCTGGATGATGTGACGGCAGCCATAGTGCACCAGTAAACTCACCACACACCAGCTATTGGTGGAGAGGACAGAGTAGAGTTCTAGAGCCAATTAATGGATGGGGATTATTAGGAGGTCATGATTGAGAAGGGCCAATTGGGAGAATTTGGCCAGGACACTGGGGTTACACAAGATGTGCAATTTTTTATTTTATTTAATTTTTTTTAAATGACCACATTGAGTCAGGACCTTGGTTTATATATCTCATGCAAAGGACTGTGCTTTTTTACAGTATAGTATCCCTGTCACTGTACTGGGGCATTGGGACCCACACAGCCCACCGGGTGAGCACTACTGGTCTACCTAATACAGCTTCAAATGTCTGTTTGCAGACTGAACTAATTGTTGGTGAGATTAAAAAAAAAAAGACTGTATACCGCAAAATAATGGCAAGTACGTTTTTCAAATGAGTTTGTCCTCGCAGGCGGAACACAACATCCAGCATGTGTATTCAGATTCAAACAAGTTACTCTTTATGAACCAATTCTTTTTAGTGAACAAAACAGACATAGCAACCAGTGTAATCTGACAAACAAATCACTCATATGAACCAATAGTTTTAGTGAATAAAAAGAGACTGTGCATCCTAGTCCGACAAACAAATGACTCTGATGAACCGATTCTTTTTAGTGTAACAAGAGAGACAGCACATCTTTCCATGATAACACACGTGCATCACCTAGATGTCTATTTGTTGTGTGTTTACATCTGGAAGATATTTTTTAGGTTGTTTGCTCATTTGCAATAAGAACTTTCCTCTCGGATGTCAATAAGACATTCAGCAGATGTCTTTGAGATGCTAATAAATTAGAAAGTATGTATATCTGGTGTTTAGCAGATGTTATGCTTTCCAGAGGAAAACATCTAAAACAGACATCTCGGAGATGTACGTGTGGTAACGGGGTTGAAGTTTGTAAGAAGGTCCCCTTGAATAGGAACTCTAATTAAAGTTCAGCAGTGTCAAGTTTTCAGTCGCTGTACAGGAAGTATCAACAATACAATGTGCAAACTAAACTTAAACTTCATGAATTGCTTCTTAGTCCTGTTGCCATAACCAAACCACCATTTGCTGAGAAGTTTGCAGTGTTGAGGGTTGTAGTAGACCCAGCAGTCTTGCCACTTTGCATGATGTTTTCTTTGGGAGGTTTTTCCTGTGGAGAGGTTGTGATTGGATGTGGCATTACTGGGCTATGGATATCCATGGCTGGAGTCCTACTGCTACTTTCAACCTTCTCTGACCCTGAAAATCAATTACTTCCCTTAACCTGGTGTGGGAAACCCTTTCCCTTACATATATTTGGGGTCAGCAGGTTTACTGAGCCACACTTTACCAGTGTTTAGAAGAAGCTCTCCATTTAAAAACTTGTTAAATTGTCCCAATTTAATTGCCTGCAATTAGTTTAAAAAAAGAAAGAAAATAAAGTTCTGTACGTGGTCAGTAATACTTTAAGACATTTTTAATTCTATTTTTTTTCCCTTCTTTTGGGGTCTTTATATTTAGCAAACATATGTGTGACATCTACAAATTTCAGTGTTTTGTTTGTGCTATAGTTTCTTTTTCTTTGTTATTTTTGCTTTGCGGCTTGCTGGAACTCTCAAACTGCCATTATGCTTGCAACTACAGTTGTTGAATTGTTTTTGTTTTTTTGCCATTTAATGATTACTGCTATACGTTACCTTAAATATCCTCTAAATTGCTTTAGGAAAGTTACTATTGTCCGCCCAACATTGAAACATCATGGCTTAGCATTTGGAATTGGAACAAGTCTGCTTCATAGCAATTTCTGTTGTAAATGGATATTGTGTGTGCAGCTGTCTTTTTATGCGAGCTCAGTTGTAGAGCGTGTGTTTGTGTTGAAAGCTACACCTGGAATGAGCTGTCTTCCGCAAAGCACACCTGTTGACCGTAGAGAGGTAAACTGGGACAGGTTTCAGAAAATCTGTTAAATGTTCTTTAATAGTTGTTTGATTACTTTAAACTTTCACAGTTGTAACTTGGTAAGAGAATATCCACTTGTAAAATTAGAAAAACAGGAAATCCCTTGACAACATCCCAAAGTATAATCAAGCAATCACGTTAAAAGTAAAATAAGTTAGAACACACACAAAATAAAACATTTTTAAAATATTCTTTACAAACAAATTGTTGTATTTAAGCAATATGTGACTAATGGCAGTTAGTTACAAAAAAAAAAATGTGATTACAATTTTTATTTTAATGTTATTGTTCACCCAAGAATGAAATTTGTGTGTGTGTGTGTGTGTGGGGGGGGGGGTAACTCAGCAAGAATTGACGCTTACTACCACACCTGGAGTCATGAGTTCCAATACCAGGACGTGCTGAGTGATTCCAGCCAGGTCTCCTAAGCAACAAAATTGGCCCAGTTGCTAGGGAGGGTAGAGTCACATGGGGTAACCTCCTCGTGGTCGCTATAATGTGGTTCTCTCACTCGGTGGGGGTCTGCATGGATGCCACGGAGAATAGTGTGAACCCTCCACACGCGGTACGTCTCTGCAGTAATGCGCTCAACAAGCAACGTGATAAGATGTGTGGATTGACATCTCGAAGGCAGATTCGCCCTCCACCACCATGATTCACTACGCCACCACGAGGACTTAGAGCGCATTAGGACTTGACAAAAAAAGTATGCATATTGTCAACATTAGCTTACCCTCAGATTGTTCCAAAGGCCTATTTTTTTCTCTGTCCACGAAACGAAAAAGTGAATTTGAGGTGGCTATGAATATAGTGTAATAGACAAAAAGAACACTTTTATGATACTTTTTACATTTTGGAGCTTGACAGCCCCAGTTCTCATTCACTTTAATTAGAGAAAATTGTGGGCACGATATTCTTAAAAGTTTCATGTTTTGTGTGTCCACCTGATAAAAAAAATAGCCATAAGGGTTTGGAATGATATGATAGTGAAAAAAGAATGGCAGCCGTTTAATTTTTGGGAGACCGGTTACTTTAATGATATTGTTTATATATTAGAGATGGTGGAAGGACTGTATCTAGAGCAAGCAGAATATTTTACTGTATTTGCATCTCATGAGACCAAAACATAATGTGTTTGCAGCTTAAATTGTTATTGATCTTTCTGGCTTCTTGGAGACCTTTGTTCCAATAGGTTAAAATATTACTGTTTCAAAGCAGTTTTGAACAAAGTTTATTTATTTATTTTTTAAAGATTTGGATTTAAAGAAAAAAAGACCATGTGCAGATTTAGATTTTAGGTTGACAAGACATATGCACTATCAAACACAATGGTATTACACTGTGGTCCTAATAAATTGCCCTACATAGTCTTCTACTTTTGTAGCTCATCCGCCTCAAGGTTTGACGTGTTGTGCATTCTGAGATGCTATTCTGCTCACTACAATTGTACTGAGTGGTTATCTGAGTTATTGTAGCATTTCTGTCAGCTCAAACCATTCTGGTCATTCTCCATTGACCTCTCTTTTCAACAAGGCTTTACCGCCCACAGAGACATGGCTCCAGACTTGACTAAAATGGTCGCAAATGCGACCAAAAATTATTGATTGCAACAATAATTTCAAATCTAGTCACCACTGGCGACAGTCAGGTTGTGTGCGTTCATATGCGGTTTCATCCGATATCATCTTAGTTATTTAATACATCTTAAGAGTGTGCACCAGTGTTTCTCATGCCACTTTTCACCTGTTCTGTTGTGATGACGAGCTCGCTGCACCACACGCAACAACAAACCCAGCGCTAGAGATTTGTGAACAAATGACTCTTTCATAAATCACTCTGGAACTCCCGTTAGCAGTTTGAATCAGATTCACTTTCTCAGTGAATCATCTGCCAGTGAGTTCACAACTGGGAGTGCAGGCATTTCAAAATAGGAGTCCCATGGGTGTTTCGGGCTACTTTATTAACATTTATTAAATGCCTCTCATTATATACCACTTTTTTAATCTTCTGGTAAATTATTGATTGAGATTGGAGTAGCACAATAAACTGCACCTGCAGTATCATTCAATTTGCACTCTTATAGTCTCCGTGTCTAGTCCATCGGTAGCAGTATATTTAAAAACAAACATGTGCAAACATTCATTGATGCTTAAGAAGACAACACACTACTATGCATACTATACTTTATGTAAATATCTGTATTGTATATTCTGAAGGGCAGTACTAAATAAAAAAAAAAAGATTGGTCTCTGATATTTTTATAAATTATGAAAGGGGTGTGATCATTTATGAGAAAAAGGGGAATCCAAACATATTTTCTTATATATACTGTATATTAAACCTCCTATTAATGGGTTGTTATCAGCAGTTTTCTTTTGGCTTTCTATCTGGTTTTAGAACAGCAATCTAAATCGAGCAATTCTGTGATTTGGCGACTAAAAACAGCCACTTGGCTCCTTAATGTTTCAGTTTAGGAGTCCTGAGAGACTGTTGTGTGTGAAAATCCCAGGAGATCAGCAGTTACAGAAATACTCAAACCAGCCGTCAGTTACCAACAATCATGCCACGGTCAAAATCACTGAAATCAAATTTTTCCCCATTCTGAAGGTTGGTGTGAAGATTAACAGAAGCTCCTGACCCATAATTGACTGAATAGATTATCGCATGAATAAGTAGGTCTAAAGGTGTTCCTAATAAAGTGCACAGTGAGTGTATTTTTAATGTTATTATTTGTTGTTTTGTCACTGGATCCTTGCAGAGGTTTTCTAAATGAAGATTAGGTTATCTTCACTGTCTAGCTGCAGCACTAGGAGACCTAAAGGTGCCAGACAAAAATTTGCATGTTTGTTGTTGGAATGTCTTGTCCACTGATGCAAGACTGAGACTGCTGGTCATCACAGGCTTCATCACTTGAGGATGTTACAATGGGCCTACGCTTCATACAGTTGCCTGCCCTCCAGACACAAGTAAAATCTGAATGCATATAGTTGGCAGATTTATTCTGCTTTCCCATTTTAGCTAGACATGTGAAATTGTGACAAGAATATACTATAACTGTGATTTAATTTTTAATGTAGTAATAAATAATAATAATTACATTATATTTTAGCAATATCTCATGCAAGAATGCTGTTGTACTGAATGAAAGTGTGTGTGGTCTGCTGTGCAGCACTGTATTTTACAAAAAGAAAAAAATACAATAACAGTATTTTGTTTTGGATGTGCTGAGAGGATCTGTATAGAAGCACTTCATTTGACAAAAATAATGTAATGGTAAGTTGAAAAATTATTTAGATTTTCATTTGATTAAAATTCTATGAATTCAGTTTAATTAGAACATCTGTTTTTGATGATAAACTTTAAAACAAGGATATTCAGGAGAAAAAAAAACATGGAATTTGGGAAGAAAAAAATCAAATGGAATTTGTAAAGAAATAAAGCAGATTCCCTTGGGCCCTATATCAGGGAATTTTAAAAATGGGATTTCCAAGCCTGGGAAGATCATTATAATGTATTCTTTAAAAGTCATTAACATTTCTATAGTGAATAAATATATATATATATATATATATATATATATATATATATATATATATATATATATATATATATATATATATATATTATTATTTATTATTTTTTTTGTAGATATGCTCTGCCTTAAAATATTAAATTGGCAAATTGTCTTAATTCAATTCTTTAAATTGTTTGGTAAAACCAATTCACAAATGGTCTGAATGATTCATTAATTAACTTTAAATTTACATTTAAAAGATTGAAAAAATAAAATAAAAATCCTTATCCAGTAATCACAAACAACTGGAAAACTCATGGAACTCCATTGGTAGGAACTGTGTGCGAACCCTGCTTGTAGGATGTTGTTAAACTTGTACTTAGGTCCACAATGGAAGCTTTTCTGTGCCCTTTATTCTCATGGGATCATATTCTAGTCATGAGAGAGGGAGGGGAAAAGCTGCCAGCTGGAAAATACTGCACTTATTTTAATGTCAGTATCATTCTCAAATTGATCTTGACAGTCACAAGGCTGCATGTGCATATGTATCTCTACAAACTTCAGCGTTGTTCTCGCGTGTTTTCTGCTCTTTACAGGGAATAGGTTTTGAAAGCCAAATTAGTGTTGCCCAGAATGGGAATGTAAACAAACATGACTGTAATTGCAGACAGATGAGAAGTCAAAATGAAAGAATTGCCTTATTAAGTATGATATTAATTCACAGTTAATGTTGAACATGAATGTAAGGATGAAACTCGTTTTATAGTAATGCATAAACTTAAATCAGTTGTGATTTAGTAGAAAAATGTGTCTGAATTTTCAGTTACAGTGATTTTAGAAGAATAAACTCTCAAAGTTGTGTATTTGGGAGTCTAGATTAACATTGTTCACTAAATCACTATTTTCAGTTATTTTTTTTCAGATTTGATTTTCCTCGTCACACAACCACATGTGCATTTAGTTGTACGTTTTTGTTTTAAATGACAAACTAGTCCCAGCAATGCTAATGACAACTGACATTTGCAATCAGTTGTAATTTAAAGGGATAGTTCAAACTTAAATATAAAAATTATCTCATCATGCCATCACAGGTGTGTATTGCTTTCTTCTGCAGAACACAAACAAAGATTTTTCGAAAATATTTTAGCTCTGAAGGTCCATAAATTGCAAGTGAATGGTGGCTTTGAAGCTCTGAAAATCACAAAGGCAGAATAAACCTAATTTATACGACTCCTGTGTCTCAATATTAAAATTATTGTTTTACTATAAATCTCCACTTTCACAATCAGAATGTGAAAGTGTAGATTTATAGTAAAAAATGGACTGAAATATTGATCTGATTTCACCCACACTTAAATCTCTTCTAAAGACCTGGATTTAGGCACTGGAGTCATATGGATTACTTATATGCTGCCTTAATGTGATTTTTTTTTTATAGCTTCAAAGCCACCATTCAATTGCATTGTTTGGTCCTTCAGAGCTGAAATATTCTTCTAAAAACTTTGTGTTCAGCAGAAGAAAGTCTTCACATCTGGGATGGCATGAGGGTGAGTAAATTATGGGAGCATTTTCATTTTTGGGTGAACTATCCCTTTAAAGTTAGGATGATATGGCATTTGCAACCCATTTTGATTTTGTAATGTGACATTTCTAACTGAAACAGAATATTCAATAAAAAAAAAGTAAGGTGAGACTTGGTTAATTCATTGGGAATTTTTTGGGTTGTGAAAAGTAGACATTCCATATCAGAATTTGCTGTCAGTTGTGGAGGACTACTCGCCTTCTGGAACATTGCTAGCACCCATTGGTTGAAACCTAAGCAGCCTTGTTGACATCAGCTGAAAAGGAGAGTTGTTTCAGAGGTGGAGCAAGTTAGTGTATTTTTTAGAAAGATCGAATAATATACACTGATGAATCGTGCACTATAAGACCAGAAACAAGTATGCTAGTAAGAAAGTAAATGGGGTCATTTTATTTTATGTAGACTTTAAAGGATTCTTTATCATGCAAATGTGTCTTCTCAGTGCTGTGAGACACTTGACACACTTCTTTCTTAATGCACTGCGCATCTGGAGTTCCACAATCTGTTAACCTGTTGAAGCTCATGCGCCCCACCCCATTGGGCCTGACATCAATTTGCTTACATTCGTTCATATTTAGTCTACTGTCCAAAAATGTTAATAATGTTGACAAATTATATGTGTGAATAAGGAAAGCATATTAAATGTTTGTGTTCTCAAAGCTGGGGAAATATGGCCAAGTTTGTAATAAAGTCAACCCTCAGCATCCCATAATATTAACAACCTGGCTGGGACCTGTGGATAAGGGTTTGTGAGCATGAGCGACCACATCCGGTTAAACCATCCCTAAAACAGCCAACCGCAAACAGTTGTGGTGTTGCCTCTGGAATGAACATCACTGTGTTTACTGCTGAATTACTTACACAAAATGGAAGAGTCATGCGGAAGAGCTTTCCCTGATGTTTTGGCTCTTGAATGTAAAAGCAAACATGACTCAACAGAATATCTTATGTATTGTGTGTTTGGTGGTTTTCATTTGTATGAATAGCTCAAACAAAGTAAAAGCCTAATTATGTCAGTTAAATTATGTTTCATTTTCCATTGAGCTTCATATTACTTTAGTGAGCTGAGAAATCACCCAAATTCTCTGATAACTGACATTATGTTTAACATCTCACTTTGTTGTCCATGGAAGAAAGTCATACGGTTTTGGAACAACATCAGGGTGAGTAAATTATGATAATTTTCATTAACCCACCCTCATGCCATCTGAGATGTGCATGACTCAAAACACTTTTGAAGATTTGTAGAAAAAGATCCAGGCTCAGCAGATCCTTAGAATGGGAGTGGATGGTGATTTAGATATTTGTCGGTCCAAAAATCACAAATAGTCAGCATAAATGTCATGTCTTTACTTGTCTTTTCAACATTAATGTCTTCTAAAGCGAATCAGTCACTATGTGCGAAAGAGAACAATATTTAAGCACATTTTAACTATAAAAAATCGCTTCCAGTCAGGCGTTGACGAATGGCCAAATTGACCCTAGTGTTCCTGTGATGTAAGCACATTGGCACGTTCCTTCGACTGGTTGTGTGTTTGTCAAGCAACGATTATGTGATTTGTGCATTCAAGTCGCTTTGCCTAGAACTTGTTGATTTAATGTATCATTGTGCAACAAACAAAATATGTTATGTGCTACTTTGTGAGTTATTAGGACAGTAATGATGACAAATATGATTATGGTTGTCCCGATACTTTTTTTTTAAATTTATTTTTTAGATCGAGTACCGATACATTCTTTCTGATACTCACCGATACTTAGTCCGATACCTGTATTTTTATTTTTTTTATTGTTCAACATATTTTCAGTTTTCTCACCAAAATGGTGCAATTATTTAAATAAATGAATTAATTAAAACTTGAATCAAATATAAAATTTTTCAACACTATTTTTATTTTTTATCAAATGAAGTTCTATATACAGAACCTCACAGCACAATCCAAAATACAGCATTGGAGTTATTTTTGTCAAATAAATTGCTGCATAACAGAGCATCACAGATGTGAGAGATTGCTTAAATGTAATACAATTTCCATTAATGTATTATTATTATTAGAAGTAGTAGTAATAGTGAATATTGCATAACTTAAAAATATTGCTATATTTCTGTCATATGTTTATTTATTTATATTGAGATTTTATTTTGACAACTTTTATTTTGAAGTGTTTCAGTGTGATGACGGTAGCTTTTCAGTCTGAAAAAGCAGAGCGCTTTGCGACTTTGTGATTATTAAACCGCAAAAGCCTGCTATTTTTTATTCAATAAGTATGTACTCTGTTTGTGCCTCGTGCTACAAAGTATTTGCGCTCTTTTTGCTGTCATCAGTGCTAATGACAGTGTTTTCCATGTATGAGCCATGGAGGAGCTTTAAAAGGTACCTGCACCCAGCATCGGCACAACACTGTCTCCACACATTCACTAGTGCTCTGCTCACATTTGAAGCATGCTGCACATGCAAAGTAAACTATATATTATCTCATTAAATTGCAGCTTTTGCTGTTAAATAATCTCACTTGGACATAACGTGATTCGAATTTGTGTGCTGCTTGTTTATGTGATGACATTCGTACATCAGATGTTATTGTTTTATTGTATCTGAGCACATGAGTACATGAGTGTGGTATCGGACCCTATTCTGATACCATTACATCCCTAAAGATTATCCTTTGCACGTAGTACCTTGCAAACAAATAGACTAGATCGGTAAAGTTCAAGTAAGGTTTTGTTTATCTTCGATGACCTGATTTTTAATATCAGCCTTTTTTCCCCTTACAGGATTTTGAGCAACAATAAAATCCAGGAAATTCTGAACGGCTCTTTCACTGGTTTGTCATCACTGGAAAGACTGTAAGTTTTTATTCTACCTCTTTTCTCTGTTTTTATTTTTTTCTATATGGGTTGTTGACTCATTACATTATTGTATTATTTTAAGCATTATTTTCATCATCAATAATTTAGGTTAAAATGTATATATGTGTGTGTGTGTGTGTATATAATTGCATTATAATTTTACTGTTTACAGGGCTCCAAATGTGACCAAATATATTTGATTGCAACAATCATTTAAAATCCAGTCGACATTGGCGACAGTCAGGTTGTATGTGTTCATATGCGGTTTCATCAGATATCATCTTGTCAATATTGAATACATCTTTAGAGCGCACCAGTGTGTCTCGTGCCACTTTTCACTCGTTCTGTTGTAATGGCGGGCTCGCTGCATCGCACGCAACAACAAACCCAGCGCGAGAGAGTCGTGAACAAAAGACTCTTTTGAACAGGATCTTTTTCATGAATCACCAGAAAAGAACTGAGGGTTTGAACTCTGGAGCTCAGGCTAGCAGTTGTATCAGATTCACTTTCTCAGCGAATCAGCCGTCAGTGAGTTCACATCTGGGAGTGCAGACATTTCAAAATAAAGACCCAAGTGTATTTCGGGCTTCTTTATAATTAAAAGTCCTCTATTGTGTACCACTTTTTTCTCCTGGTAGTTATTGATTGGGATTAGCACTCTTACTGTACTGTAGTCTCTGTGTCTGGGCCATTCGGTAACGGTAAAGAAAGACTAAAGCAATATTTGAAACAATAAAAAAAAAATTATAATAATTTCACAGACTGTGAAAATGAGTTTCCACCTTATATAGCAGCATAAATCTGTTCATAACATTATTCTTACTATTATATTACCCTGGAATTACCACAGCTGCGAGGGGCTTTCTATGACCGCTGCTGAGAGAGTGACTGTAAATTTGGCCTCTTCTCCCATCTCCTGTCTTAATCCACTGTGCTCTATTTTTTTGCACTTCTGGAAAGTCATTCAAATGTAGTAGTGGATTTTTTTTCTTTTGCTCTTGGTGCAAATGGGTAAGTGAACATAATATTTGCTGTGATCTCCCATTCACTGCTGTCGATGTTTACCCTGCTAACCCGGAGTGTGAAAAAGGTCTATTGAGGGACACACACATACACAAGGTGCAAACATTCATTGCTGCAGAAGACAACAGACTACTATGCATATTATACTTTATGTAATTATCTGTAATGTATATTCTGAAGGGCAGTATTAACTTAAAAAAATATTTTGTCTCTAATATTTGTATAAATTATGAATGGGGTGTGAACATTTATGAGACAAAAGGGAATCCAAACTTATTTTCTCAGTTATATATACTGTTTATTAAACCTCTTCCTTTTTCCTCAAGTCTTCCTTTTCTTCGGCTTTCTATCTTGTTTCTGAACAGCAATCTAAATCGAGCATTTCTGTGATTTGGTGACCAAAAACAGCCCTTTGACTCCTTAAAGTTTCCATTTAGAAGCCAATGGATCCTAAGTCATTTTTTTTTAGTCTGGAGCCCTGATTTAGTTTTAGATGGAGTATGGCATATCGTGTCGCAGGACAACGTTCCAAAAGTATTTAATGTCAACTAACCATATGTAATTCTTTAATATTTAGTGACTTCTAGGCCTGGGTAATAATATCGAATTTCCAATGCATCGCGATCTTCATTTGAACGATCTCTATATGGATTCTTAAATCCCAAGATCGATCTGTATCAATACCCAGCTTTAGTAACTTGTACCACAATCTTGTCAAGTAATAGGAAACACTGGTTTATCATTTCTGGTGAGGTACCAGTGAGGGACTGTTGTTTAAAGCTGGGTGGAGAGACCTCAAGGAGGTCATATTGAAGGGGAAAAGTTATTTATATCCGTTGCCTTCAGGGAACACAATTGTCTGATCTTGGCATCAGCTTACCACTCTGCTCTTGACTTCCATTGGGGATTCAGTGTCACTCACTGTAGAGGTGCTGGTCAAATGAGCCCACCCTCCTGTGGTGGCCAAATTTAGATCCTGTACATTGAAATGCCATATTTAGTGTTGTTTTTTTATGTGTGCACTTTGTATTATACTGCTGGTTGACTATACAGTACATGACCCAGATTTTCAATGAGCTGCAGCAGAGGTTGACCATAAAAGATATCCAGCCATATCACATTACATGTTTCTTTCAAGGATCTTTTGAATAAAGGGATTGGTGTATTAAGCTTGTTCTAAAAGTATTGTTAAAGAATGAAGCTTTAACTTGTGTGCTTGTTCAATTGAAGACCCAGATTCAATGGATTTAAATGAGGAAAAATGGAAGCAGTCCATTAATCTTTTGCTTCACTGATGGCTAGAAGTACATGATGTCATCCAGTAGGAATTCGAAGGGTGTATAATCCATGACATTATTCCAGATGTTGTTATTTCAGTATAATCTTTAAATGCACGTCCAGAATTTTATCAATTGAGCGTTTTATCATTTAAATTACAGATATTATCATGAGGTAATGTTGCTTATTATAGACATGTATACTTCATGATAAAATACCACGTTACAAAACCAGTTTCATTTTTTTTACTGTTATTTGCCGTTTAAGAATCGAAATATGTTACACACTACTAGTTAAAAGTTCACTGAATGTAATTTTTTCTCATGATCTTTTAAAGCCTATTAATCTAAAGGCTTATGCTTAAATGCAAAAAAATATTTTTGTTGGCAAATAGAAATTAATGATGTATAAATTGAATGAACATATCCAAATATGCCAGCATAAATGAGAACTCCAATACTGTTGAAAAGCATCCCTGGAAACCGCATGCTAAAGGAGAGAGTTTTTTACTTATAAAATAAACATATTATTAATATAGCACCTTTCTTGAATCCAAGGTTGCTTTACATGAGAGCAGATACACAGATAACGAATAAAAAAAACAAAAAACTAAGAAGCACCCAAGAGATAACAATGAGTGTAGAGATTAATTATTAGAAGTAATTTAAAGGAGGAGAATGTGGTGAGTTCCCGAAGGGGTTGTGGAAGAGCATTTCCAAAGCTGTGGAGCAACAGCCATAAATGACCTGCCTCCCATTGAAGAATATTAAGATATTTTTGGTAACTACATATTTCTCATAATTTCATTTGTGTCATTTCATAGTTTTAATGCCTTTCCTGTTCGTCTACTTGAAATGTTTTAAATCAACAAAACATAAGCCTCTACACTAAACCTTAAACATAAACTTAACCGATGGTGTCATAAAAAGCAAACGTGACATGAAAAACGCAATTGCTGAAGCAACCAACGTCATTTTGAGGTGCTTTTATGACACTTTTGGCTTATGCGTCGACTCACATGCTCTTCATGACTTGTCACCCCAGTCCTTTGTATTGCAAATGCAACACTATTAGTTGAGCTAATGCACAATTTGATTGCATTTAATCAAGTTATTAAGTGTACTTGTTTATGTAATTTTAACTTTAAAATGTTTCGAACTACAAGTCATAAGCGTTTTTATGTCATAAGATAGTGTTGTGAGGAGTAGGCAACCTGACCTCATGAAAATTTGTAAATCATTTTCGAGTTGGCCATTTCGTATGGTCTTACACAATGTTGTTCACATAAACTCGTACGACTTCATTGCGCACAAATTCCCGGATGTCTAATGCGGAAGTAAGCGCGAGTTCTGCAAATGAGGCGCTAAGGACATACTTATTAATATTATGCCCTTACCAAACACCTTATCTAAACTTAACCAATCAGTAGAGTGTGCTAACATGATAGGAAGCTATTGTGTGTGACAAGCAAGATAGAAACAATGTCCAGCGACATTATTGGCTGTAGTGAAAGTCATAGGAATTCAAACGAGTGCTGTCGCACGATATCATACGAATTAGCCAAATTTAGAAAAGTCATATGAATCCTTACGTTTTCGCCGTAACAGTGTGTTGGGAGAAGGTCAAAAAGTACGAGTTTATGAATTGATAATCTGGCGTTTTACTCATGATTTTTGTGAAAGGGAATTATAAGTTGTTGCTGTGGTACCTCTAGTGTTTATTACACCACAAAACTGTTGTGAAACAGTTACACAACGATCCACTTAAAAATAAGCTTGCATAAATGTGTATTAACGTGATTCTATGAGACCAGTTAATATTTCAACTTTAGCCCAATACCAGCATACTCGTAATGCTACCTAATGCCTGATTCACACATACTACGAAACCCCCGCTGCACTTCAGCTCTCTCAACGCACTGATGTGCTGCTGACATTTCAGATGTGAATGATCTAACTAAAGTTGCACCGATTGACCAGCCAGGGACAGGAATCAGCTGGTTTTCGCATGCTCGGCCAAGACCGGTGACCGGCCAGTCAGTCTCACGTCTTTCCGATTCTGAGCCGGAATCTTTTTTTGGATTTTGTTGCCAGCAGCGCAGGCAATAACGTCACAGCCGCATGGAAACATGACATTGGCGTGGAAGATCTTCACTGTGAGTAAACCGTGGGATGGCAGAGGCAGGCTAAATGCATATAAATTGTGGCGTTGTGATTTAATGTGCTGAGTAACATAATTTTTCCCTCCATGTCCGATAATAAAATCAGTGCGACACTGCAAAAGGCGTGGGTATTATCGATATGGCTTCGGGATATGAAATTAAATGCTTTCGTCCATTTATTTATTTATTTATTTTATCTTATTTTATTTTATTTCATTTTTTCCGCCGGAGCACCAGCTGAGTCTCCTCCCATCTACCGGTGACGCTTGATTCAACTTCTCGCGTCTACTGCCTGCGCAGATTTCAACAGAGCAGATGGGTTTTGGTTGCCAATTATTGAGGTCACAAATTATTAGAAATGTGTATGGTGCGTTGATTGTGTGAGTTGGATGCGTTTCATACAAGATCTGGCAACTGGACAACCTTGGAATAATATATTGATGTGATTATTCATATAACATGGTTTGAGCCATACAAATTACGGGAGTTTCCCGGGAGAAATAACAAAACGGGAGGGGGGTGTGAAATACGGGAGACTCCCGGGAAAAACAGGGGTGAGTGAATTAAATTTTGCATTGAAGAAAGGTAGATTTTGTTTGTATATGCGGTCAATAGTTCTTAGAAAGAAAATCGAAAAAAATCGGTATCAGCAGGTCACACTTGGAAAAAAATCGGAAATCGGCCAAGAAAATTGCAATCGGTGCATCTCTAGATCTAACCAGTTAACATGGATGCCAAAAAAAAATGTGCTCTGCTCACACCTTGCTCACGCATGCAATGTGAAACCGCCATAACAGTAAATTGAAACATTATCTTGCCATCTGCACAAACTGCCAAATCTACTGAATCCCACACCTTTTCCTTTACTAGTAAATCCTTGTATAACAAATGCTTTAATTTGCTCAACCACAGCCACTGAGTTGAGTGTGAGCCGCACTGCAAAAAATAGGTTAGACCCCGAAACTATCAGCTCACTGCCGCGTCTGGGACACTTCAGGGACGCTACACATCGCAGCTCACGCTCAAATTGTAAAGTCTGTAATCTGTTAATATGGGATCCGAAACAAAAACATTCTTCTTACAGTGCACTCACACCATGCTCGCTGAGTATGTGTAAATTATGCCTTAGACTAAATACATTTCACATGGACTTCTAACTACTTCCACCCTTCAAACATGACCAAAATAAGAGGTTTTGCATCCAACATCTTAGCCCTCTTTGTCCTGGGCCCCATTCAGAAACAGATGGTCTTTCAGTTTGTTTTGCTTGAACGCAAATGAAAATGAAGTTTGGTTCAGTTTTGATTGTGGTGGAACCCTGAATTCCAGCAACCAGCAGGCTTAAGCATATTTGTCTTAGAGAAAAGCATAAGGGCTTGAGAGCTTCTAACTGGACCATTTTAACCAAGTGCAAAGCTTCATCTTGATTCATTGTGAACCAATCTGAATGTGCATGTCATTCTGTTTATAATCAGAGGGAATTCTGCTCTCTTTAAGTTGGGGAAATTGTATAGTTCAGGCAATAAAAAGCTAAACTCTTATCTTTATAACACATTTGAAGTATAAACATCTTTGATCTTCCCATGCTTTGAAAGTCTGAGGAATTCATCTTTCACTCTCTTGATGGCACAGCGGTCTTTTAGCTAATGGCACAGTTACCTACTAGTGCAGCTCCCTGTGTGCCCTCACTGGCTTTCTGTTTTCCACGGCTGTCTCACTCCGATTCCCCCAAGCCCAAAGCTGCACACTGCTTTTGTCATTCTAATGAATGGAGCTGAAGCCAGAAGTGTCAGCATTCTGATTCATGCATTATTCTGTGCACTCTTGAGTCTTTGTCTTTTGTATTTGTGCATTTGAGTGTGTGTGTTTTCTCTTGAATACTGGGAAATCAATGAAAGCCCCATTTTTATATATATATATATATATATATATATATATATATATATATATATATATATATATATATATATATATATATATATATAAAATAAATAAATAAAGTTGATAATAAAAACTAATCCATGGATCAATACCCTAATGCTAAAATAGTATTTCAGGTAATGGCAATAAGGCATTATATCTTTGAGGTTTGACTACATAAAATATCAAATGCATTTTTCTAAACCAGTCTGAGTAGATTCGGAGAAGCTGTTGAAGTGCATTAAGAATCCCCCCACCGTGCTGGGATGCGTGTTTTCCTTTTCACTCCAGAGAGCTGCCCATTGTGTGCTAAAGTTCAACTGTCTCTTCTCAGTATATTTTAAGGGATTTGTTTCTCACAGTATGGAAAATCTTGTCTAATAATCAAGTCAACAGTAATTCTTACTTGAAATACGTGGTAAAACATACCACTCGTTATTTAATTATGTTTTACCAGACATCAGACTCTTAAACCTTTTTGTTTAGTAGTCAGAATTATGTTGTACAAGTAATGCAGTTGTTGGTCTGATTAGTAAATATTTCTTTTTTTTTTTTAATGGTAAATTGTTTTATTGATTTTCATCTAACATTTGCAAAAAAATGACTGTACTCTGATAATTGGATACATACCATGGTTCTGAACGATTACCATATTTCTATACAATGGTATGTACCTTGTATCTAAGGTAGGCTACTTCAAAGAATACCATGGTATTACCATGGTTACACATCCTTAAACCATGGGAATACTATGGAACTTTTAGCTATTTTTTTGATAGTGAAATGTTTCCCAAATGATAGTGTGTGTTGCTCTGAAAATAAAATGTACATACATTGAGGTGTAATGATAAAAAAATTTAATAATAAAAAAAAAACAGTTGGTTCGTCACCTACAGTTCTATATGCATTTGTACCATGCTTCTGAAGTCTAACAATGCATCTGGGGCATAACGGTTTGGCAAAGAAAATGTAGCTTCAAATAAAGAGGCACCGTTACAACCTCTGCTAATACACCTGTGTGGCTCTGTTGCTCTATATGCATGTTGATGCGCTCCACTTGTGTCTCACTTTACTGAGAGTAGCTGTCCAATTAACTGTTAGTATGTTAAGTCAGTTTATTTTAAGTCTTAAAGGAATAGTTCAGCCAAAAAGGAAAATTCTCTCATCATTTACTCTCCCTGATGCCATCCCAGATGCATATGACTTTCTTTCTTCTGCTGAACACAAACTAAGATTTTTAGAAAAATATATCTGCTCGGTAGGTCCATACTGTACAAGTGAATAGTGGCCAAAAGCAGTATGATAGGTGTGGGTGAGAAACAATCAATATTTAAGCCCTTTTTTTACTATAAATCTCTACTTTCACTTTTACATTCTTTTTAGTTTTGTTTTTGCCAAATCACATTATTTGAACATATCACCACATACTGGGCAGGAAAGAGAATTTATAGGAAAAAAGGACTTCAATATTGATTTGTTTCTCACCTATACCCATCCAATCGCTTCTGAAGATATGGAGTTGTGTGGATTACGTTTATGCTGCCTTTATATGCTTTTTGGATCTTTGGAAAGTTTTGGCCACCATTTACTTGCATTGTGTGGACCTACAAAGCTGAGAGATTCATCTAAGTCACACATCTGTGATGGCACGAGGGTGAGTAAATGATGAGAGAATTAATTTTGTTTGGTTTAACTGTCCCTTTAATTTAATTTTATTTATTTTTTTATTTTTTGTAACCATATACAATGTTAATTTTACCCCTGAAAATCTATCAAAGGTTGTGTATAAATCAATTATGTATATAAACAACTTTATATATGCTGGTATTCTATTTAAGTCAGTAAAAGTAAAAAAAGAAACAATCTGAAAAACCTATTAGAATTGGTTTTAACAGAGTGTACCCTTCACTCTTGCCATATCATGTATTCTGCACTACTCTATTCCACCCTTTAACCACAAATGGCATGACATCAAAGAAACTTGTAGGGTTAGCCAGTCTTTGACGCAGAAACTCTGTGATATTTGTACAGGGCTTGCCGAATAGCACAGGTGTTGGCTCTGTGTATCACTGACATAAATCTTTGAACTGTTTGGCTATGGATTGTTGCATTTTGGGATTTTTGCAAACTGATTCATTTTGTGCTGTGTGGTCCCAAAACTATATTAAATGCTAGCTATCAGTCAGTTTTTATTGTGTAGGTCTATATACTAGTCATACTAAAACAAATTACAGTAAAACAGTTTGCCATTCAATTCTTAAAATGTATGTATAATATTTTGCAGTGCATAAGCTTATTATTTAATTAGCTTTATTAAATTGATTTATTTTGCCTATTGAATTATTAAGGACTCCAATTGTACGTTACCTTACACTGCTATATGAGAATGATTTATTAAGGGGTGCGTGCTTGCTTATGGCTATTAGCTAGAGCTCGTCAAAGCATCAAAAGGTTTTTGTGTTATACCCACTGGCATTTTTTCTGAGTTTTGAATAACCTGTTATTATAGGGCTTGTTTGAGTGTGTGGAGCATGTTTGAAATTAACCAATGACTATTTTGATGTGCTTTATGTTATAATGTTCAGCATCTTAACCTGTTTTCTTTTGCAGGGACATAAAGAACAACATAATCACGCATATTGAACCAGGAGCTTTTTATGGACTTTTTGCCCTCAAAAGACTGTAAGTGTGGCTCAGAATCTCTCTTAAGCAGCATATGTGAAATGTATTTTTATGAAATGCTAATTCTGATTAAACTAGGCACGTTCGAAGTTTGTTGTCAAATTGCAGTGGTTAAATCACTGTAATGCACAGCCGCTCATGGCTTATTGTATTAGTTGACATCTTGGAGCAGCAGAATGCACTTGAGGAAATGTTCTGATTCAAGTAAAACACACAGTTGCACCCTTGGGTGTGTGCAGGCACAGAAATAAGACATCTCTGTGGTTCTTCACTCCAGATGGACTGTTTCCAGACAGCTTTCGACACAGCATGACTGATGCTATCTACTTTAACATATGCCAGTGATTGTGTGTATGTATTTGAGTATGTGCAATCTGTTGAAAGAGAAAGGAAAGGAGAGTGCAGATTAAGTTACACAAAATAGGGAATGGGAAGAAAGTTGAGTGTATATGTGGGGAGTTTTTGGTTCTATATGCTCTTCAGACACACTGTGAGGGTTTGCGTGTATGGCGCAGTTGTTTAATATGGCTCACTCCTTGCCAATATAAACTTCTTTTTGGCTGGTTAAATGTAGAAGTATGCAGCTCCTCTGAAAAAAATAATAATAAAATTTGCTGTCATACTAATTTTCAGAGTGTGCACAAGATCAAATTTTCCCAGTGTTATACTCCCAGCTTAGTTTTCAAACTTTTTGCCTCCAGAGAAGAAAATGTCCTGAACTTTAAAATGAAATTGGTAATGGTGCAAATTCATTCATTAAATATTAGCTAGAGAATGAATGTAGTACTAACTTTTATAGTGATTTATTTTGATGACATTCTGTAATATCTGAAAAGTTTGTTATATTTCTGTATTAGAATAAACACTAATCAGACTTTATTAAACCTAAATAAAAAAAAAAATACCAAAAGTTCCATAACAGGAACAAAGTTACAGACGAAGATGATTTTTTTTTTAAAAAAACATATGGGACTTAAAGATAAATGCCATTAAATTTAAATGTCAAGCGTTATGTAGTTGGCTTCAAAAAGAGGTGATTTCTGTATAATAAGATATACAAAATATCATAGAATCTGTCACAAATTTGGGAATTGTATTTAGTTTTTTTATTTATATGAAAACTCCATTTGATTATTGAAATGTAATAAATCACTGTTATACATCTTAAAATCTGTTTAATGATTAATGCTTATATTTCTAAAACTTGTGGCTTGATATTAAAACAAGTGATTTATATGAGGTTTAGAAACCTTTGCCAAAAAGCATGTTCTGTCTTATCAAAAGCGTGGAATAGCTGCTAGATTGGCAGTAATATATGTATGCACTTAAAAGAACTGTATGTAATGGTAGATTGGCTGTCAATATTGAAAAAAATCAAGTTATGTGGTCAGTTCCCAATTTGTGTATCTAAAATGTATCTTTTGTGCAGTTCTTCACTACAAGTTCATAGTGGAACTGACAGGATTACTTATTGTGCGATTATAAAATGTTTCAATGAGAAATAATTTAGCTTCCCTCTTTAATATATAGGCTATATTCTGAAAATATTAAAGTATTAAAGCTGAAGTATGTAATTCCCGCACCACCAAATGGAATTGCAAAAATAAACGTTGTTTTCAAAACAGCTTTCTGAATTCGCCCCCATCTGCAATTGGTCAATCTAAGAGATAGCCCCGCCCCAAACTCACGCATTGTTTGGGTAACGTTGTCTAAGCTGGTCTCTCAAAACAGTGTTTACAGTTTTTGAGAATATTATCCAATGAATGGCATTCAGAATGCATTTGTCTTTGCATAATAAGCTGGGAAAGTTGAGAGCAACACAGAAAAAGTTGTGTAATTCAGCTTTAAAATTCTTGTTCCAAATTGTGTATGTAAATGGTGTTTTAGCCCTTTTAGATGTAAAACATTTGATGTTTTACTATGTCAAAAGAAAAAAGACACAGGAATATAATAATTTTGCACAAAGTTTAAACAATGCATTCCCTTTTATGCCTTGCAGTGACTTGTCCAAAAACCTGATTGGCTGCCTCCATGTGGATGTTTTTAAGGGTCTCACAAACCTTGTCAAGCTGTAAGTCATTTTTTAGCTCTGCTGTGAACTTTAACAAATGTGCTATTCTATGTATTACCTGTTTTTCAACGGAGAGAAAAAAAAAAATCATAGGAAATTTTGATTTATTTTTTATATATTATGGCCTACTCATACAAGGATTAAAGCATTTTTTTTTGTCTTTCTGCTGCTTTAATGCAATAAAATGCAGTGTGAATGCAGTACACTGTAAAAATAAAAAGCTGAGTAAATGTAAAAAAAAAAAAAAAGTACATCAGCCAGATGCAAAACAATTTTTAGTTTAGTCAACGACACACAAATTAGTTGTACCAATTGAACAATTAAAATTGGATTATGAGTTCCGTTTTTAACTACAGCTGACCATAATTGTCAAAATTATTGATATAAAAGATATTCTTTATTAAGTAGATCGACTTTTCTGCATAAGATAATGTGTCAGCCCTACCAAAGTACCAAGTAGTTGGTCAAACTGCAACAAAATGAATGTTCCAGGTTCCATACAAGTTAAGCTCAATCGAAAGCATTTGTGGCATAATGTTGATACCACAAAAATTAATAACGACTTGTTCCTTTTCTTAAAACAAAAAACAAAAATCGAGGTTTCACTGAGCCACTTACAGTGGAAGTGAATGGGGGCCAATTTATTTACGTTAAAATACTCACTTTTTCAAAAGTATAACCACAAGACCTAAAGGATATGTATATAAAATAAAGTCAAAAATATGTGTGTAAAAATAAAATCACTTATAAACCTTTTCTGTATAAAGATATCCAATTTTACAACTTCGTTACCATGACGATGTAATGTCAACAAACCTTAAAACGACTGTAAAAATTGACCTCAAACACAACATTTGGTAGGGGTGTGTGTGTGTGTGTGTGTGTGTGTGTGTGTGTGTGTGTGTGTGTGTGTGTGTGTGTGTGTGTGTGTGTGTGAGAGACGCGACGCCCTCAGCCAAAATCAAGTTGGTGTGAAACGGCTAGTGAGATGCTAGCTGTAATATACTGTTAAAAGATTCATTACAGACCCATTTGTTGACTGCGCTGGCCAGCGCAATGACGCAGAAATGGAAACCATTCCAAAATTTGGAAAGCCCCATTGCTGTTGTTCGTCATGTGCGTGGCTGGTTAGGACAAAAACCTCTGATTAACATGGAAAAGATACTTTTTGTCATGTCTGGTTAGGACACATTTCTAAACAACTTTGCAGCTCAAATAATAAAGTTTTAACAGAAAAATTAATTCAAGTGCTTTTATAAAATTATAAGCCTCACATTTCTGTTTAAACCCTCCAAAAATTGGCCACGTTCACTTTTATTGTTATTGTTAGAAATTTTTGTGTTTGTCAACATTATGCCACAAATGCTGTCCATTGAGCTTAACTTGTATTGAAGATGGAATATTGCTTTAAAAAGTGGTCTAGGCACCAATTATTCTAAACTTTTAGAAGTTAAATGGGTCAAAAGACTTTTCATGATATATTTAAGAATACAACCTTATTTACCATATTCTTAGTATAATAACTTATTTAGCCACAAAATGGGGCGGCTGTGGCTCAGTAGCTAGAGCAGGTTGGCTGCTAATCCCAGGGTTGGCGGTTCGATTCCCGGCCCACAGGACTACACATGCCGAAGTGTCCTTGGGCAAGACACTGAACCCCAAGTTGCTCCCAATGGCAGGCTAGCGCCTTGCATGGCAGCTCTGCTGCCATTGGTGGTGTGTGTGTGTGTGTGTGTGTGTGTGTGTGTGTGTGTGTGTGTGTGTGTGTGTGTGTGTGTGTGTGTGTGTGAATGGGTGATTGGGACACAGTGTAAAGCACTTTGGTAACCTCTGAGGTTAGAAAAAGCGCTATATAAGTGCAGACCATTACCACAAAGAGCTCAGGACTGAGCATCAGTGATCAAACTGAGCATGCTTAAAAGCCTGTAAATTCTACTTTCACCACCAAACTTGACATTGTATTTACGCACTGTTTAAAGTTTCTCTGACTTAAAATGCATAACATTTGTCTTTATTGATTCCTTGAAGTAATCTCAACTTTTTCTACATTGGATAGTTCAATAAATATTTTTTTTTATTAATTTTACCTGACAAAAATGTTTACAGTGAAAAGGTCTATAGTTTTTTCTGTTTGAAGTCTATGTTTGAATAGACCTGTATATCTTATATAATTATTGTATATGATAGTGTAAATTTGTTTTTTTGCATTTAAACATCTGTAAATAAAAACATTCTTATTATATATTTTACTGTTACTCTATTTACCATTCGTATTAGTGTGCAGTAATGGGGACACATCGTCATTGGTGTTTGTCTGATATTCATGAGCCTAATTAGCCTTCACAGAATGGTAAAACTCCTAACAGGTGCTATTAGATGAGCATGTTAACGTTGACTTCCCATGGGTGCAGCAGCAGCTGCAGATGTATTAGTGAGTGTCATCTTCACCAGGTGAAGTTGAAGAATATAACTGATCCTGCTGTTTCAATTAAACCACTGAACAGATTTCACCTCAAAGAAATGTGTCAAGGGCATACAGGAAAAATTTAAAACATAAACTATTTGTCATGCTGATTTTAGTTTTATACATTAATGGAACCCGCTTGATTAAGTGGGACCTGTACTGAAAAATTAAATCCAAGGCTAAAAATATTGGCACCCTTGGTAAATATGAGCAAACAAAATTAAAAAAAATCAGCATTGTTTATCTTTTTGGTCATTCATTAAAAAAAAAAAAAAAAAATCACAAAAAATAAACTTTTAATTGAAGTAAAACAATTGAAACAATATCTCATTATTAAATAAATATTCTCTGTAGTTTACTCTTTTATTTAATACTTTTTACAACCTCCCTTTGCCAAAATAACAGCTCTGAGTCTTCTCCTCTAATGCAAAATGAGGTTGGAGAACACGTGACAAGGGTTCTGACGCCATTTCTCCGTACAGAATCTCTCCAGATCCTTCAAATTCAGAGGTCCACATTGGTGGACTCTCCTCTTCAGTTCACCACACACATTTTCTATGGGGTTCAGGTCAGGGGACTGGAATCGCCATTGCAGAACCTTGATTTTGTGGTCAATTAACCATTTTTGTGTTGATTTTGATGTTTGCTTTGGATCATTGTCCTGCTGGAAGATCCAACCAGGGCCCATTGTAAGCTTTCTGGCAGAGGCAGCCAGGTTTAGATTTTTTATCTGTTGGTATTTGATGGAGTCTGTGATGCCATGTATCTGAACAAGATGTCCAGGACCTCTGGCATAAAAACAGCGCCACAACATTAATGATCCAGCATCACATTTAAACGTGGGCATTGGGTACTTCATCTCTGTGCTCGCCAAACCCATCTCTGGTGTTTGCTGCCAATAAGCTCCTTTTTTTTGGGTTCGCATTTGAAGTTCCATTAGTGTCTGGCAAACTGAAGATGCTCGAGTTTGTTGTTTGATGAGAGCAGAGACTTTTTTTTCTTGAAACCATCCCAAACAACTTGTGGACAATTTTTTTATTATTATTTATTTATTTATTTTTTTAGACTTTCTGACCCCAAGACCCAACTAATTTCTGTAATTCTCCAGCTGTGATCCTTGGAGATTCTTTGTCCACTTGAACCATCATCCTCACAGTGCGTGGAGACAGTATAGACACGCGTCCTTTTCCAGGCCGATTCTTAAGATCTCCAGTTGATTGGAACTTGTTAATTATAGCTCTGGTGGGGGAAATGGCCATTTTTCAAATCTTTGGCTATTATCTTATAGCCACTTCCCATTTTGTGAAGCTCAACAACCTTTTGCCGCACATCAGAACTATATTCTTTAGTCTAACCCATTTTGATGGATGACTAAGGGAATTTGGCCTGTGTGTTACCTCATATTTATGTGAAACAGGAAGTCATGGCTGAACAATTTCATGGTCCTTGTCAAACAGGTGTACTAAACATTTTTAAATATTAATGGGAATATACTTCAGATATATTTTGCTCATAAGAATTTCTAGGGGTGCCAATAATTGTGCCCAATGTATTTTGGAGAAAAATATTTTTTAATAATGAGATATTTCCCCTCATTCAATTGTTATACATCAATTTTAGGTTAGATTATTTATTTATTTATTTATTTATTTATTTATATATATATATATATATATATATATATATATATATATATATATATATATATATATATATATAAAATATATATATATATATATATATATATATATATATATATATATATATATATATATATATATATATATATATATATATATATATATATATATATATAATATATTTTATTAATTTTTTTTTTTTTTTTTTTTAATGAAACATCAAAAGGATAAACGATGCAGATTTTATTTTTCACAGCCTTCTTTGCTCATATTTGGGGCAATATTTTTGTCCACCACTGTACATGATGTTGTTAAAGGAATAGTTCACCCAAAAATTAAAATGATGTCATTATTTAAAGCGACCATATCACTTCAGAAGACTTTGAATGTGTTTCTGCGTGCATGTTTTGATTTTATTTAAACGTTGTTCATGCATAGTGCTACATTTTTCATAAAAAATTGATAATTAAAATAAATATGATCCAAGCTCGAATGGCTTGAGAATACTTGTGGATGGAAGACAATGTTGCAGTTTGTAATGTATTGTTTTGTTATCGTTTCATACTTATTGTGTATCTAAATGTTGAATTGGTGCAGTACATTTAGTTAACTGCTCTCTTTTTTGATATAGTAATCTTTCAGAGAACAAGTTTTCATCACTGTCTCAAGGGATCTTTGACAGTCTTGGCTCTTTGAAAATACTGTAAGTTGTTTTTTCCTCCTTTCAGGAAAAGTTCTATATACTGTCTATTTTAATGGTGAAATATAAATACCCCTATGGAATACCTAAAAGAAAATACACATACTCTTTTTACAGTGTTGATATCCTTCCCTCCAGCTGTTCTGTGGTTAATTAGAGCATCAGTTAACAAAGCATCATAGTCAGTAACTTAAACACATATGGTATCATAACATTTGCCATGTCTTCAAACACACTGATGCTTGGATAGGGAACATCTAGAGTTTACCTCTGGCCTAAATTTAATACATATGATGATCTTATCAAAAAAGTAAACTTTCAGCTCTGATGTAGTTTGTATTTTTGCAATCATTTTTAACATACTGCTTCCATTTTTCAGGGAGTTTGATAGCCCTTATCTCCTGTGTGACTGTAACCTACAATGGTTGGTGGTCTGGATCAAAGAGAAGGGGGTGGGCGTGAAGGAAACGCGCTGCTCGTTCCCTCGTTCCCTTCATGGTCAGCTTATAACCTCACTGAGACCTGAAACACTCACCTGTGGTAAGATTACATACACTCCCCACCTAACAGCTCATAAATGCAAACAGACAGCCTAGATTAAATGAGATAAGCACCTTATTTCATGATGTTTTAGTTATATTGTGCAATGTGAAGTCTGATAAGAGTAACTTGACCTTAGCAGACAGATAGCCATGACTTATCTCACATTAGCTGCCTTATCTATGTTCTGAGGAAAAACTGTTAAAACCTTTTATAGTGCAAGAACACTACTGCTTCTAGTCCTAAATGTGTCCTAAATGATTAGTCAAGAAAAGTAGGGGAGACTGGGGGCGATTATAACAGTGCATTTGTAATACACTATATATCTTTAATCACAGATAAGATATACAAGACTGGTGACATTATAAAAGAGATTATAGGTTAAATGTTAGAGGAAGGTTTAGATTAGTATTAGGTACAGGTAAAGGGAAAAAAAATACTTTGACTCTCATTAATTGGTTTCTATATTACTTGTCATGTTTTTAATATGTGTATGTATGTATGTATGTATGTATGTATGTATGTATGTATGTATGTAATTGTAAACATTTTGACATTGACAAAGTCTGTTAATCATATACAGTTACTTTTACCACATATGTTTACTATATCAATAGCTGGCAGGTAGATTGGCAGAAGTCTGTGAGTTAGAGTATGAAGGAAATTATAAAAAAAAAAAAAATGTTACCTTTGCCCTGGTCTCCGTTACTTGCAGTTGTCTAAATGGAATGTTTGGCTTTGTCTCCCACAAACCAATAATTCCTGACCTGTTACTAATTCAGTAAATCTCCTACACCAAAAAAAACAAAGTAACATCTGCAATAAAAGCTTGACAGCCTTGTTTCGGGCCTCCCATTTATGTTGATCTTGGAAATGCTTTCTAACCATAGCCCATGCAAGAACCACAATGAACAATCTTAGATCACTCATAAATGTCAGCTTTTGCACATAGCAATCAACTGTAGCTTACCACAGTCTTTTTCCACAGTCTTTTTCCACAATCTTGTAGATCTCAAATGCTTTCTTTCTCTGTCTTTTGTTTTACACCATTGTTTTTATTCTCTATTTAGATGCTCCTCTAGAGCTTCCCTCCTTCCAAATGACTCCATCCCAGCATCAGATTGTCTTCCAGGGAGATAGCCTGCCATTCCAGTGTATGGCCTCTTTTGTGGATGAGGACATGCAGGTTTTGTGGTATCAGGATGGAAAGATAGTGGAACCTGATGCCACTCAGGGTATCTACATAGAGAAAAGCATGGTGCAAAACTGCTCCCTAATAGCCAGGTAATGGAAACCAGCCATGATGGGGAATAAACCTAATAGCAAAACACCACTTCTGCGCACTAGAAATACATTAATCACTAACTAAGAGCAGTGTTTGCCTGGGAGCATGAGGTTAGATATGACAGAAATGTGAACTAACACCTAATCTACCAACAATGTGCTGGAAACTGCAAGAACTTTGTCAAAATTAAGCTTGCAATCCATTTTATTTCTGTAATGTGATGCATTTCCGAGTGAGAAACAGGATATTCAATGGAAAAAGGGCAGGGTGTAATTTTATCCATCAGTACATATATGATCATAAAAGATTTACATTGTTATAAAAGATTCAAATGTTTTAACATTTGAATAGCATACACAAATTAATTTTGCACAATGAGACCAAGTATGTGCATTAAGAAAGTAAATAGTCTATCAATAATGAATGGGGAGAGTTCATCCACAAAAATTACAATTCTCTCATTTACTTACCCTCATGCCATACCAGATGTGTATGACTTTCTTCTGCTAAACACAAAAAAAAAAAAAAAAAAATTCTAGAATAATATCTCAGTTCTGTAGGTCCATAAGATGTAAGTGAATTGTGTCCAAAAAGCATACAAAGGTGGCATGAAAGTAATCCATATGACTAGTGGTTAAAAACATATCTTAAAAAGCGATATGATAAGTGTGGGTGGGTAAGAGACCAATATTTAAGTCCTTTTTACTATAAATCTTCACTTGCACTTTCACATTCTTTTATTTTTAGCGATTCACATTCATCATAATCGTGACCTACTGGGCAGAGAGAATTGATAGTAGAAAATTACGTAAATATTGATCTGTTTCTCATCCACACCTATTAATTCGCTTCTGAAGATATAAATTTACTACTGAAGTCATATGGATTACGTTTATGCTGCCTTTATGTGCTTTTTGGGCCTTTAAAGTTCTGGCCACCATTCACTTACATTGTATAGACCAACAGAGCTGAGATATTTTTTTAAAAATCTTTGTTTCCGTTCAGCAGAATAAAGTAAGTCATACACATCTGGGATGCCATGAGGGTGAGTAAATAATGAGAGAATTTTAATTAGGGGGGTGAACTATCCCTTTAAATAAGAAAATACCACAAAGCTGTGTGGCACTTAAAGAAAACTGTATGTTTTGCTAGAGCAATTAAGCTTAATTATCAGTTGCACTGCTAAAAATCTGTTATGCCAAAATCATAAGTTAAACTTTTCATCTTGAGCAGCACTAGTTTTTTTTCTTGTTCATTTGGGAATTATTATTATTTTTTATTATTATTATTTGTCCTCACGCAGTGCTCTGACCATCTCCAACATCCAGCCAGGATTCACAGGAAACTGGGAGTGTCGTGTGCGCACCAGTCGAGGAAACAACACCAGGACGGTCCACATTGTGGTCTTGGAGAGTTCTGCCAAGTACTGCTTGCCAGATCGGGTGTCAAACAACAAGGGGGAGTATAGGTGAGTCAGGTTATCACACCCTCAGTGTGTATACTTGTTTCAAAAGACAAAAATGCCACCAGATAATTTTTTTCCCTCCCTCAATAAATTAAGCACTTCAACACTTTTTTTGTCATTAGATTATTATATTTGACATATAATATAATATTATCAGAGATGGTGCCTCCTATGCCTCTGGTAAAGAGGCACTGGTAAAGATGTTAAAAGTGAGATGAGAGAGTGCTCATCATGTCCCATTTCCTCCTTTTTATGTATTGTCAAGCTCTGTTGTATACAGTAGAAATATAATTACTGTATATTGTTTCATTAATTGATAAACATGTATAAAAATTGCAGACAAAATCCAAATAAATGCTGGTGTCCCCTATATTTTAGCTCTTCGCTGCACTCTAGTGGTTATAGATCAGATACATGAATGTTGTACTGTAAACAACATGCATTTGTGCACACATACATTGTGCAATAAGATTCTATTACTGTATCAGTGTCTTTTATCCACTTGAAGCTAATTTAGTCTGATTAAGGTCATTTATTTCCATTACTTCCATTATTCTCCATTAAGTGGATTTATGTTTGCTTTATGTGCATTAAATTGTAGATTAAACATTTCAACTTTTGTCCTTTGTAGATGGCCCCGTACACTGGCTGGCATCACGGCATACCTGCCCTGTAAGCGTCAGGTGACTGGTACTGGCATCTATTTGGGCAGCTCTGCAGAAGAGTGGCGGGCATGGAGACGGTGTGACCGGAGTGGGCTGTGGGCGGAAGAAGACTACACACGCTGTGAATATATGAAAGATGTTACACGTGTGTTGTTTATCATCAATCAGGTAGATAATTTCTTTCTGACCCAGTTTTTATGCTTTAGTAACTCTACATTGGGTTCACCAGTTTATAATTGTATGTTATTTATTTATTTGTAATGCATTATGCTGTATTTTATTCTTATCACAGACCGTGGTGATGCATTTCCAGTGTAATTTAGCAGCGTAAATCTTGCAATTTTTTTTACTTTTCTTTTTATGTCATTTTAAATGTTAATATTTTATAGCGCTATACTTTTGTGTTATATTGCCCTGGTATTCACAAAACAATTGTCACACTGCTGCTATGGGTTATGAAATACAGCAGGGAGTGAGAGTAAATCTGTCATCTTTCTTACTACAGGATCCACCGCTCTCTTTTTTCCTCTTTTGGAAAGTTGTGGAATAATGAATTCACCATCTGTTCTCTTTTCTTGGTTTATCTTGGCATGTCAGATGCCTCTGAACCTGACCAATGCAGTTCAGACTGCACAGCAGCTGTTGGCATACACTGCAGAGGCACCCAACTTTTCAGACAAGGTGGATGTGATCTTTGTAGCAGAAATGATTGAGAAGATCGGCAAGTTTGCTGAGAAGTATAAAGAGGTATGTCAATAAAGGTCATGCCATGTTGAGGAAAAAGCAAAAAAATCTCTGATGTTACTATAAATTCTTGAAGTATTTCAGATGCTTTTGCAGTTGAAATTCAACCTGTTCCTACCTGACCAAATTCTGCCTTAAGTTTTGTCAAAAGTGCACAAAAACTGTTAAAAAGAATAGTTCTTTCATAATTTACTTACATGTTGTTCCAAACCTAAATTACTTACTTATATGAAACACAAAAAGAGACGCAGTTAATGAGAGCATATGTGGTGCAGGATGTCATTGTGAGCAGGGCTACCCAGCCCAAGACCCCAGAAAGAGAAACAAAGTGATGGACAAAATGTCCTTTTGCTCATCACTTGTCATGGTCTGTTAAAGGAATACTTGAAAGGGTGCAAACAAGTTAAGCTCAATCGACAGCATTTGTGGCATCATGTTGATTACCACATAAAATTATTTTGACTCGTCATCCTTCACTTGATAAAAAAACAATCGAAATTCTATGTTGCAGTGAGGCACTTACAATGAAAGTGAATGGGGCAATTTTTGGAGAGTTTAAAGTCTGAAATGTGACGCTTATAATTTTATAAAAGGACTTGCAATAATTCTTCTGTTAAAACTCCTGTATTATTTGAGCCGTCAAGTTGTTTAAATTGTAATTTTTACAGTCATTTTAGGGTTTGTTGACGTTACACTGTCATGGCAACAAAGTTGTAGAATTTAATATAACTGCAAAGAAATCGTTAGTAATCGATATTATCACACTTAAATCACGTTTATACGCATATTATTTACGTCTTTTGACTATAATGTTAAAATAGTGAGTATTTTAATGTTAACAGATTGGCCCCATTTACTTCCGTTGTAAATCCCTCACTTAACCCAGATTTGCAAGTAAAAATATTTATTTTTGTTATCAATATTATGCAATAAATGCTGTCGATTTGAGCTTAACTTGTATTGAACCCATAATATTCCTTTAAGACAAAATCTCACATAAAAGACAAGCTTTTATAATTTATCACTCTTATTTATTTTTTTCTCTCTCGCTTATTCTGACACAGTTTTAGACAACTTACAAACGTCTCAGATCAGGCCATTCAAACCAATGTCACCATTCACAACCTCATTTTGTGACTTCCACTCTGGAGAACAAAGCGGGCTTTTACAGTTTAATCTATGAGGAGAGTGGGATTGAAAGAGGAGTTACAATCAGAATGGAGGGATTTGTACACAGGGCTGTAGAGGAATGTGGTTTCACTTCACTCAAAGTGTTGAATGGGACATGTTATCATGTAACATCTGTACCGTCATTTAACATCTCGCATAGTTTACCCATCTAAAGCTATATGACTTTCTGTTTTATGAGCACTGTTGGATAAATTACTTACAAATAGTAACCCCATTAAATGACTAATTATTTATCTAAAAGTGTAATCAGATTACTTTACTAATTTCTCCATTGAAAAAATAAATCAAATTACTTAAACTTTCTAAAACACTTTTCAACAAATTCAAAGTAATGTCTATATTTCTTCCTTGTTCATTGTTACACAAGTCACGCATTCAGCTCCCCACAATTCTCATTCAAATTCACTCGTTACGGGGCCACAATTTATGTATTCTTCATAAACGTATTACAAATAAGCATAACCCTATAATATACTTAAAAGTAATTCCAATTATTGAAAGTCAGTAACTGTAATTTGATTACAATAATTTAAAATGTACTAAATGCACTACTTTTTGAAAAAGTAATTAGATTACATTAACTACTTACTGTCATTGGATTACCTCCAACACAAAAGGAGATGTTTGTCAGACTGTTCAGTTTCAGTCACCATTCAATTTTATTGTTAAGTCAATGGTGACTGAGGCTGTCAGTCACTAATATTGTGCCTCACATGTCTTTTTGTGTTCCACAGAAGAAAAAAAATTATATGGGCTTGGAATGACATGAAGTTGAGTAAATGATGACAGGATTTTCATCAAGCTGCAGAAAAAGTTATTTTTGACTCTCCTTGCTTTGTGACTTTGATTGTTCATTTATATTTACAGGATTCCCACAGTCATGGTTTTCAAAAGGTGTGGGAACCCTGTGTGTTTAGGAATGTATTCAAACCATAATTTTCTGTGTTATTTTTAACCCTCTGGGGTCTGAGGGTGTTTTGGGCCCTGGAGAAGTTTTGACATGCCGTGACATTTGTGCTTTTTTCAGTTGCTTAAAAACACGTTAATGGTTAAAGTCTGATAACACTGTATTCAGCGCAAACTGGGCTTAAATAATATATGAGCAACATTGGTGTACATGTTTGTATTATTGAGAAAAGAACGTTTATGCAAATTAAATTAAGTCATTGAAATAAAGCCATATAACACATACTAAACATTTGACCACAAGCATTTTGAGAACTGGATCTTGTAGCCTAGAGTTGCTACAAAATGATGTAAAAACCATCCTGATCACTCATACATACAAAACAATATAGTAATTGAACTTTTGTAAGACACTTTTAGTGTTAGAAAGGTCATATGTGAGGAGGCATCAACTATCATGAATATTGAGGTGATTCACACCTGAGGAGACAAAAGTCCCCTCCCCTGGGCCTATCAATGAGGAATGTGACAGAAAGAGAATGAATGTGAGGAGGCTTAATGATCAAAATCAAGTTTTAAGTTAAAAGAAGTAATCTGACTAAACATTTTCTTTACATAAAGACTTAATTTTAGACCTACATTACTGTTTAAAAGAAGTCTCGTCTGCTCACCAAGACTGCATTTATTTGATACAAAATACAGTAAAAACAGTGATATTTTCAACTATTTTTACAATTTAAAAGAACAGTTTTCTATTTGAACGTATTGTAAAATGCAATTTGTGATCAAAGCTGAATTTTCAGCATCATTACTGCAGTCTTCAGTGTCACATTATCCTTCAGAAATCATAATATGCTGATTTTCTAATATGGGCATATTTAAAGTGCATTTTACTCATTTAACCTGAACATATATTTGCAAGCACAAGCTTTGTTGATGATAATGCGGCAGCATAAACATTAGTTAAAATATAATCTAAACATTCATAGAATTTTTTAGATCATATTATATATCATATTTGTATCATACAGCATACAATTTAAATACCTGTTTTAGGTGATACAGCATTTAAATGTAACTACTCTGAATCCTCGCTGGCAAGTCTGAAAACAGTCCCACTAGTAAAATATGTACATGTTTATATAAAATAGCATGTCAACTAATTAAAACTCATCTGGATCAAGTCTCCTCATCTGGATCAAGTCTCTTTTCAAAATGCAAACGTTCATCGGAGTCCTGCTCTTCTTATGAGAAAATTTAAATTCTTCGCCACTATCCAGGAGCATCCGACGAATGTGTTACTTTAGCGTAGAAATACGGAACATGTCTCCGATTCTCAGTATCTCATTTTATTCAATAGTCTCCGTCTTCAAAAAAGATTAAGTTGCTAAATTGAGATGTTAAGCAGAATGTTAGCTTCTGTCACCATTCACTTTCTTTGAATTGATACAAAAATCCAATGCAAGTTAATGGTGACTGAGTAATTCATATAGGATTCAAACAACATGAAGATGAGTAAATGATGACAGAATTTTCATTTTGAGAGAAACTTGATCTCAAGGAATGTGGTAGTGAAACAGAATAAAAAAAATTATATAGGTGGTGGGTGTGAAACAAAAATATCTTTGTGTGTGCATTGAATTAGTATGTTGTCTGTTTGAGGATGTAATGCTTGCCTGGAGGAATCTGTGGTGTTCTGGGAGTGGGTGTGCATGTGTTGTCTCTTAACTGCTTTTTCTCTCTCAGCTGGGAGATGTGATGGTGGATATCTCCAGTAATCTAATGCTGGCTGATGAGCGAGTGTTATGGATGGCTCAGAGGGAGGCCAGAGCTTGCTCACGTATTGTTGAGTGTCTTCAGAGAATTGCTGTTCTCCGGCTTAGTAATGGGGCCCTGGCTTATTCTACTGTGAGTACTGTGAAATGTATCTTTCAGTGATTTGTTGAGGGCCTCTAAAAAGGACATACAGGGGCTCCAAAAAGTATTGCCTTTACATGGATCCATCCAGAATTAAGTAAGAGTTAGTAAGGACACTAGTTGTCAGAGCACTAGAATGGTATCATCTCTGTTTTGTTTTTTTCCCTTTTCAACTTGAACAGAACTCTCATAACATTGCTCTGGAGGCACATGCAATCAAAGTCAGCAGCTTCAATGGCATGACCTGCACACTGTTCCAGAAGTTGGCACCAGACCGCACAGTCATGGCCCACTTCACTCCCCGAGACCCTGACATCAACCTAGATCGTCAGCTCAGCTTTAAATGCAATGTCACCAGCAATCTGTCAGCTCTGGCACTCAAAGTAAGTTGGAGTATTTTGGGCTGTTCTCTCAGGATCTTCCTGTATTTCTTGAAGTGTAGTTTTACAGTACCTGTCCAGTGGTGTGACATGAATGGAGATGAGCAAGAATTTTCAATTCTCTTTGGGAGCTGAGTGAGATTGTGGGATTGACGGGGGCAAGCAGTTAAAACGTTAAAAAGTTGAGAATTGCAACTAGTGGCACTTTTCCACTGTACGTTACAACTCGACTCGACTCTACTCGCTTTACTTTTCTGAGCTTTCTTTTCCACTGCTGTTAGTGCCGCCTCAATGTGGGTGGAATTATAGGCTGATCGTCATAGTTGCCCTGCCTCTACTGCCATGATATCATCATATATCATATAAACGTGACACAAAACGATAAACAATAGCACGACCGCTAGCTGTTAGCTACTAGTTCATTGTGCTCCATAAAGCAGTTGATGCATGGTGATTTTACACAAGTTTAACAGTTAAATTGGCCTGGTTGTTTTAGAAGCAAGCTTTCCAGTAGCTGGTCAACTAAATAAAGTGAAGCTTTCAAGCAGAATATAGAGTTAACGTACCATCCTCCATCATGCAATCTTCCTCCCATTGCTCGCCGGTCTAGATAGCATCCATTTGGTCGAACCACTTCCATGGTTCTGTAGTCACTTTAAGTTGTTTTTTTTTTTAACTTTTCCCTACTCTGTTGGTAGGTCCGGTGGTAGCTGTGTGCAGCCAAAAGCTGAGACACTTCCCGAATGACTTTTTCATTTCACGTCATTTTGTTCGTCGCTAACAAGAGGAACGTCTGCACCTCGTTTATTGACCATGGTGTGGTTTTGCGCACAGCCATTTCTTTTTACAATTCGAAAGTCGCATGAACAAATTATACTAATATCTCTGTTGCTAACTTTAAAACTAGCGGGTTGATGTCCCGTTTTCCAAGTCTAGTGATACTAGTAGTGACGATTCTCTCTGACCAATCAATGATCTGCAGAGTTTTGACCTCGCATTAGTATCGGCTCAGCTCGCTTGGAACCTTGACTGAGGTGGTACTAAAAAAGTATCAGGTACTATCCACCGTGGAAAACCCCCAAAAAGCGAGCAGAGTCCAGTCGAGAGCTGGAAAACTCTGGATGGCAGCTAGTTGCTGTGAAGACAGTGACTTTTTTTTGGTGGTGCATAAATCAAATGTTACATATATCTATTAGGGCAGGACAAATTTTCACATTAATTTCTGTGATTAATTAATTGCAATTAATGTAGTATCCATTTTTTTTCCACTTACTGAAACTGTTTTTCACCAATTTGTGTAGCTAAAATTGGCATATTTAAGTTTCCAGGAGGTACACATTCAGCTGGACTGCAGATTCTAGCACAGAAACTGATTGTGCGGAGCAGTGCTCATTTATTCAATATGCTCAACGCATGTCCTGGGCATAATAAACACTGGAGATTTAGTGTACGGAGAATGGAGACTTCACCCGGAAGTGGTGAGCCAGGTGTGGGAGAGATTTGTGCAAGCTGCCGTATCTCTTTGCATTGCATGAAAACGCACACTCGCTGTCAGCTGAACCAGTGTTAAAAATTGAGAGAGACTGAAAGGCATCCAGAGAAAATTGATAGTTGAGATTTTAAACTTCAGCAAATTAAACTTTTGTTTCATTATTTCGATGTATAATGCATTTACACTTAAGTTTCTCTTGCCAATAAAGCTTAATATTTATTGAATCTGCCCATTTGATCCTATTATTAAAAAAGTCCACTGGAAAGCAGCACAATATTTTGCCAAACTTTTAATTACAGCATGTCCACCGATTTCATGGCATGTATACAAATACTTGTATCAAAGATTTAAACTTGTAAAAAAAAACATACTAATTCATTGCACACACAAATCTTCAAAAAAAACATTAACATGTACATATTAAAAAAAAAAAAAAATGTAAAGATGACTAACCAATTTCATGTGACGTTATGAGTGTGTGACAGGGCAGAGGGCCAGGTTGTGATTCTACACACCCGGTCCCTAATCAGGCTAATCAAGCCTCCGAGAGGGATAAAGCCTGACTGCGGACAGTGGTGCATCAGAGAGAGAGCGTTTACGGGCAGCTGTCCGACACCTTTGTTTATTTGTGTCTTTTGGTTTAAGTTTTATATTAAAATATTATTTATATCGTCAAGCCGGTCCTCGCCGCCTCCTTTCTGGGTTTCGCCACAAGTGTAAAGGGATTAATGGAAAGGAGGAGGCGAGAACCGGAGTGACGATATAAATAATATTCAAAATATTTGTATAAATAATATTTGAATAAACGATAGAATCACGACCCGGCCCCGCCCTCCACCCTGTCACAGAGCGTTATAGAGTGGGTTTCTTCCCCACCACTGGACACGTACCAAAAAAGTGTTTGTTGTTTTTGTTCTTGATTGTACAGTACTGTGTCTGTTTTTGTCACCGTAAATGAGATGAGTGTTTCTTCAAACTGAGAACTCCAATAAAGCTGTAATCTTGTGACGGAGGGAAAATATCCATCTTGTTTTGACAGTTACATTATTGCTCATCTCCATATCTGCAGAACACCATAGTGGAGGCGTCACTACAGCTTCCCCCGTCTCTCTTCTCATCTCTTGGAAGTTCGGGTCAGGCCGAAGAGGCTGTCTACAAGCTCCACCTGTTAGCCTTTCGTAATGGCAAACTCTTCCCGCCAGCTGGCAACTCCACCCTCCTCAGTGATGGCAGCAAGAGAAAAAGTGTGGTCACCCCTGTGATCCTCACAAAGATTGGTAAGAACATTGATTCCTCAATACAAATGGCACACTTTCTCAGAATGTTTAGTTAGTCATGTTGTGTCATTAAATATGCTGTGAAATTGTTGTATTTTATATAAGGCTGGAAAAGTACCCATGTATTAACATATGCGATTAATTAAATATTTATTGGAATAAATATTTGTAATGCCCTTAATTTATTCAATTGGATAATCAGTAAGTTTGCATGTCACTCGAACATTTTAGTCTGACTAAATTGTACTACTGATTTTTGTGAAGTCGGACTTGCAGACCTAGATTACGTGATTGTAGCTTGACTTTGGCCTTTGGGTTTTGCACTCTCTGAAAGACAGAGATGATGCCCAATTTGCATCTTTCTCATCTGACAGCATTCCTTCAAATATTCGATTATGCATTTTGTCATGTATACTTGAAAAGACAGATGAAGACCGTAGTTTCATCTGTAGGTCCATAAAATGGAAGTGAATTGTGATTTAAAACTTTGAAGCTCCAAAAAGCACACATTCAGCATAAAATTAACCCATGAGTCTCCTTTGGTGAGCATGAATTCAAGCTCAATTACACTTCCTAGCACAATCTAGTGCTCTGCGCATGTGTCAAGCACTAGAATCAGAATCAGCTTTATTGCCAAGTATGCTTACACATACAAGGAATTTGTCATGGTGACAGGAGCTTCCAGTGTACAACAATACAAACAATACCAAAAACAGCAGCAAGACATAGGTAATTAAAACAAAAAAAAGACTAAAAATAAATAATTATACATATACGTACATACACTCACCATCATACATACACACACGTAGTGAAGTGTAAACAAGCTGGAAATCATGATCGTGCATACAGATTGCTGTGGCAAGATGTACTGTAAAATAATAGTAACATTTTGGTCTGTTCTGCCCCAAAACCGATTGGATCACTTCCGAAGACATGGATTACATAAATAGGGTTTTACGGATTACTTTTATGCTGCATTTTTGTTCTTTTTTTGCTCACCATTCACTTGCATTTTATGGGCAGTTTGTTCTTCGTTTGTGTTCTGTAGAATAAAGATAGTCATACACATCTGGGATGGTATGAGGGAGAGGAAATGATGAGAGAAATTTCAGTTTTGGGTGAACTATTTCTTTAATTACACAAAGACTTGCCATGTAGTTTTCTTTCCTTGAAAAGAAACTTAATTGCGTTAAGGAGTTAACTACAGCAATTCTGAGATTAACTGTGATTTCAATATTTAAATCAATTAACATCCCTAAATTTTTCATAATATCAAATTCTTATTTTTTACGTTTTGTGATAATTCTAAATAAGACATTGTAACTTCAAACTTGTTTTGTTTTAGTAACTTTTATAACTGTTATATTTGTAACTGGTGAAGTGTTCGCTCTCTGGTTTAGAGGGCTTCCCACTGAAGAGCCTGCAGAATCCAGTAAATGCTACTCTCAGACGCTTCCTGCAGGGCTCAGATGCCGTGCCTGCCTGCTGGAACTTCAGTCTGCTGGGGGGACAGGGCGGCTGGCAGAGTGATGGCTGCCGGATCATCCATCAAGACGACAACTTCACCACCATGTCCTGCAATTCACTTAATAACTACGCTCTACTGATGGTGAGAGTTTAAAATTATGTCATTATCTATAGTATTGTGTGGATGATGTTATGATTTTTTTGACACAAGCAATGTGAATTTCAGCTTGTTCCATAAAGTTAATACCTCTAGAAGACTTTAAATATAGTGCAAAAATTGTAGACTACTTTTATAGTCTGTACAATCATTTACATTTGGCAAGACCTCTTTTTGTGGTCCGATTTTTATTTTTTTATTTTTTTTTTACATTTACATTTATGCATTTGACATACGCTTCAAAGTCCAAAGTGACTTATTACAGGGACAATCCCCCCGGAGCAACCTGGAGTTAAGTGCCTTGCTCAAGGGCACAATGGTGGTGGCCGTGGGGTTCAAACCAGCGACCTTCTGATTAACAGCCCTGTGCTCTAGCCACTACGCCACCACCACACCTTTTTACATGGTTTTAAGTGACAGTAGAAGTTGCGAGTAGATGATGACAGATTTGTCATTTTTTGAGAAACTATCCCTTTAAATTCCCAAAAGCGATAAAGTCAAGCGATTGAAGCGATAAAGTCGTCATTGAAAGATTTGGTTTCTGGCCAAAGGGAAATGGGTTGAACAGCAGCAATATTACACAGAGGGAGCACATATTAATGGCGTTGAGTGTAATCTGATTACAAACAAATCAGTTATTGTAATCTAATTACTTTAAGTCAAAAAGCTGTGTATTACATTTTTAATTCTTGTAATCAGATTACAGTGACTGACTTTCAATTAAGTTAGTTAATTATAAGTAAATGGATTGGTTTTCACATTCTAAAATAATATTGTTTATGTAGAACACTTTTAAACATGAATTATGTTTGTTTTTCTTTCTATGACAGCTGAATTTTGCTCTGATTTACCTTCATGTTTGACAAGTACCATGAGCCTTTAATACAAGTCCTGTTTGTAATCATATTTTTTTTTATAATTTCTCAAGTCTCAACACCCACCGTGTACTTTCAAGAAAAAATTATTAGGAGCTGAAATACATTTGTTAATGTAATCTGATGTACTCGTGTCTAACAGGATCTTAACAGGACTGGGTACGATGCGTACAGCTTAAAGCATCTTCACCCTGTTATCTACGCCACAGCCATTGTACTGGTGCTCTGCCTGATGTCAGTCATAGTCAGCTATATTTACCACCACAAGTAAGCACTAAAACATTCCTATGGAAAACTTCCGCCATGGATAATGGGGTTTATTGTTATTATTTTACGATTTCACTTGAATAACTTATGTTTGGCTTTTCTTGTTGCTTATAAAATACCTTTTGGTTTAAGCTAGTTACATCATCTAATATTAAAAATATGTTGGTTGCTTCTGTTTCGATATGTGCTCCTTTTAACAGGTTTAATGTGTTCACAGGTCAGTGCGTATTAGTAAGAAGTGCTGGCATATGTTGGTTAACCTTTGCTTGCATATCCTCCTCTCCTGTGCGGTGTTTGTCGGCGGCATCAACCAAACGTACAATGCAAGTGTTTGCCAAGCGGTATGTGCCTGCTTTTTTCTTCCTTATATCATTCTTATAACATTCCCATGCTTTTGGGTTGCAGTACTTCAAACCTTCAGAATTGTTTGCTGGTGTTAAAGCATTTATGGTTGATAAAACTGGTACTTTGAATTATGACGGATTGTCGGATGCCTTAAAAACATGCTGCTCATGCACAAGATTCTGAGAAAAACAGAGAGATGTGACGCAACGGTCAAAGACCTTCAATAAAATTGTGAGATATTTTATGTGCACGTCATTGAAAATATATTGTTAAAATTGTATAACTTTCATGAATAAAATAATTAACATGAAGCATAACTGCGTTATACAACACTTGACAGAGATGGTTACAACTGAAAATATATTTAATTAGTTATAAATGTCATGAAAGTTTGAAGTTTGAAGTGTTGGTGAACCACTAATCTGATATAATGTTTATTAATGAGAAATGGAAGTATAAAGGGTCATCAACATATTTTTAGTTTATTAGATGCTGATCAAGTTGATCATTCAGGAGGGTTAACTTAACTTAATATTTCACTTAGGTGCATAGGCGCTCCTAAAAAATGTTTGTCCTAAACAAAAATGTTAGTGGTTAGCCTTGTCTTGGGAATATTTTTTTAAATTAGTTTAGCATTCCCTCACAATAGCTTTTCATTCCCTCATAAAATAATTCAGCATTCTTTCGCGACAGTTTGCATTCCCTTGCAAAAAGTTTTACATTCATTCGCAATTATTTTGGGATTCATCGCAATAATCTAATTATGGTTTTACTATATGAATAGTGTAGTAACAATATTTTTGTATTTTATTTTTATTTATTTTTTGGCTGAAATAATGGTTTGGATACAATTAACTGTGGTTTTACTACAGAAAAACTGTAGTGCCCATATAGTAACCATAGTTTTACTATAGTAATATTGTGGGAACCAGGGTTAATGTCTGTGGCAACTATGGTTTCACTACAAATACCATGGTTAAACTGTGGTTACTATAGTAATACCAAGGTTAACCCATTATGAAAATTATAGTTTTCCACAGTAACCATAGTTTAACCATGGTATTTGTAGTAAAACAATAGTAGACAGAAAATTATTATTTGTATTACCATAGTTTTCATTTTCCTGTATTATTACAATGGTTTCACTTTGAATACCATGTTTAAAATATGAATACTATAGTTAAAAACTTGGGTCATTTTATAGTTAAATTTTTTCTACAAATACCTTTGTTGAACAATAGTTACTGTTGTAAAAACCGTAGTTCACCTATGCTATTTGTAGTAAAAGCATAGTTAATTTATTGTGAAGGAACCCAAATAATTGAGGGAATGCAAAACCGAACACATATTTTAGTTTTATCTGTCTGTTAGGTGGGACATTTTATTTTGTAAATATTTGCATTATGTTTAGCGTGTGTGGACACAGCTGTTATAGTTTTGTCCTTTTCTAAAGGTGGGGATAGTACTGCATTACTCCACACTGGCTACAGCCCTATGGTCAGGAGTTACTGCACGCAACATCTACAAGCAAGTGACACGCAAGGCCAAGCGGTACGAGGAGCTGGATGAGCCTCCGCCTCCACCCAGACCGATGCTGAGGTAAAAGATTAGTCAGAGCTGTGGCCTGGATGTTACTAATTCAGAAACATAGACCAATGGCACTTGTGCGGGTGATCAGCGTTTGATTGTGACTCCTCATTTCCTGTCTCCTCTTTAACTATTTCTATCTGCAAAAATGGCAAAGAGCCAGCCCAGAAAGAAAAAGAATAAAGTAATGAATGAGATAACATGAAGCCATACATCACAATGCATTTTAGGATTTAAACAGTTACAAACTTTTCATTTATGTTTACATAGGCTAAATTAAATCCTTTTCAATTAAGTTCACCTCCTCTCCACTTGGTGTCAGTAATGGTACCAGAGAAAACAAGGCCATTTTTGATGCATAAATGATGTAGAATGATTGTGATTTCCACATGAGATCAGGATATTTAATAACATATCATGTTAATTAAAACTGTAGTCTTGCATTCAACGCTTAAAGAGAAATTAAGGTTACTTTTTATTTTAGTGTCCTTGTTACAGTGTACTTACATATGTAATTACAGATTATTACTAATTAACAAAATGTACTTACTATAGGGTTAGGGTTAGTTTTTGGTTTAGGGTAAGTTGCTTGTGATAATGCATAATTGACTGTTATTGCTATAGTTAATACATCTAATGTGTAACCAGGACACTCAAATAAAGTGTTTCCAAAATTACATTTCTGTATTATTTTGTCTTATAGATTCTACTTGATAGGAGGAGGTATACCAATCATTGTCTGTGGAATAACAGCTGCTGCTAACATCAAAAACTATGGCAGTCAAGTCAGTGCTCCTTAGTAAGTATGAACTGTTATAATACTTTGAACAGATACTTAGAACTCTAATGCATATTAAATTACAATAGCAGCAGCATTAAAAATGAAGGGATGACTTTGAATAAAGCAATAAAAAGTGTGTTCTTGGTCACTGGACTTTTTGAGGGCTATTTTAAATTCCTTATCAGGCATGATGCACCATATGGAGGGCATAGGTTTCTGTTCTGTATAACTGCCTTAGGAAAAGCTATTTCTCTTTTGTTGTTTACCCATCAAAACATATGAGTCACATTTTTTTAGTGAGCAAATTTCATTTTGAAAAATAGAGTTATATAATACAGTGATATAAATATATATGATCATATATATTTATGTGCTTTTGTGAGGAATTGCTTAAATGTGGTTGTTGCCTAAGAGCAACTTTGTACAACAGTGGAATGGATATAGCTCTCCAATGCAGCAATGTTACTCATGCATCCACTATAGAGAATGTTGCAGTTCTATAATGTATGTTTTAATTAAGTGTTATCCATCACTAGTACATTTACTTAACATGTATTTTGTATTAAAAGCTAGGCCTGTTCTATTTAATGTTGTCATTTAGCAGGCAATGCACAGTAATAACATAACATTTCACTGCAAATATTAAAATAAATCAAAGCCTTAATTTCTTTGTTTTGCACCCAAACCTAGAAATTGCCTAAAAATATACAAGTTGTATTTATTTTGTAAACTAGTGAATTTTAAGCAAGATAAGTAAAATAAACCTTTTTTAGTGTTTTTAACGTAATGCACCCCGTAGAGAATTAAAAGCAAGAAGTTATGATTAACTATTGCATGGAGTTAAAACCAAGCCAGGGTCATAGTTTGAAAATGCATTGATGGTATTTTATTTTGCTATATAAACATTTCAGGTTTTGTATAATTAATTAGACGTGTGCTTTAGTACATTTAGTCATGTGAGCTGAAAAGCAATGTTATAGAATGTTTATATAACTGTTGTTATAAATGGTTACATGGCAAGTGACTCATAAAATGTAGTCTGTAGGTGCCTGAGGGCACACTCAAAATCCCCCAGTGAACATCTCTGTCATTTTCATAGTCTTTCTGTCATGAGAAATTGCTTTTTGCTATCGATAGAGCCTATTGCCTACGCTCTGCAGAGTGCAGAGGAATACTTTATGGAGGAGAAAGTCAGAGTTAAGTTCTGCTCTCTGAAGTTGTGTGAACTTAATTATGGTGTTCTATTTTTGTCTCAAGTCACCCCTCCTTGTGTCTGCTAGTTTCCTCGTCTCCCCCTCTCTCACTTGTGGCAGCTGTTTGGATTGTGTAACAGCATGGTTTAATTTGAAAATCCAAACCATCTGAGATCTTTGGGGTTTAATTAATCTCACGCTACCGTGACAAAACAAAGAAGGCTCTGCTGAGCACCATAGAACCAATTCCCATGTGTTGAAGGAGAAGTGCAACATAAATGCTTTACTATTTATCATTTTGAGAATAATATGAAACCCTTAATACAACCAATGTATTTCATTCCAACTGATATGTACTTTTAACAGGGGGTAGTTTCTCTAGATTGTCATTTTAACCCTTTAAACTTGGAGAAAAAAATAATTATCTAAATATGAATTACTAAAGTCTTGACTAACACAAAATTGGTATTGTTTTAAAGCTTAGAAGCTGTACTTCAATGCATGTAGGCATTATGACCAAAACTGAACAAGTGCTTTTGAAATTCACAAATCAGAAAAACAACTCAGAAGTGTTCCATTTTGATAATTAATTAATTTTGCACTGCACATTTTTTTGTAATCGGTAAAAAAACATAACTCATTCGTTGAAAAGCTCTCAAAGAGTAGAATACAACAAGCCTATTTGTTTTGACTCACAGACAAAATAAATAGTACACTACCGGTCAAAAGTTTTGAAACACTTGACTGAAATGTTTTTCATGATCTTAAAAATATTTTGAGCTGAAGGCTTTTGTTTAAATGTTTGAAATTAGTTTTGTAGACAAAAATGTAATTGTGCCATCATATTAATTTATTTCATTATAAAAAAAAAAAAAAAAAAAGGTTTTGACATTTTTGATTTAGACCAAATAATAAAGAAAAGCAGCCAAAAAATGCCCAACATAGATGGGAACTCCTTCGGCACTGTGAAACACAATGTACGCACAGCACATAATGTGCTATCTGGCGAAAAACACGTTAGCTTTTCTGGATCAGGTGACATCATGGGCAATGACGTAGTACATTCTCTAGCATCATGGAATGCTAAACGTTTTACGATTGCTGCAACAAGAGGTGGAAGTCATCCAAATATGGGCAGAGAGGATCGTTCACTCTAGTTACATATGGCCACCAGGAGATAGCATCAAGTACGTGACAGACTCAATGATGGCTCAAATGACACAGAATGGAACTGACCGAGATCTCATTACTCATGCCTGCATGCTTTGGAGAGAGAAAAAGAGCACGCCTTTAGTCATTGTTGTGCAATTAGGTCTTATGTAAAATTATAATGTTTTATTTGTTGGAGAGTCTTTTTGACACTTGGAGAAGTTTTTGTACATTTAGGATATTTATTTATTTATTGTTTTGTAATGCTATAATTTTGATTGCTTTATCGTATCAACACAAAATTTTACTCCTTTACAGATGACGTGAATGGGAACAAAAGCAGTTTTTTGGAACTAACTTATTTACACCCTATGATATATTGTGTAAATTCAGAAACATAAGAGATTTTTCTGTAGTTCCTTAGGCTGAGAGTCTCTGAATATATCACAGTCTATATTATTAGAAAAATTTAAAGTTTTCTCTAAAATGACACCAAACAAGTGTAAGCCTTTAATTTTGGATATGCCACTGAAACACAAAATCTTTTTAAAAACACCAAAAGCTTAGAGTTCAACTTAACATGAAGGACAAATGTTAATACGGTTATAATAATATGGTCGCTTCCATACATACTTGAATATATTTTATTGACATTATCAGTAATGACATTATCAACACATTATCCCTGAAAGCTAAATTAATTACTACCATATAAAGATGACAAATATTCAGTAAGCTTTATAAATATTACATGAATATTTCACTCAGAAATTCATATTTATTCATCGCTTTGTCATTCCTAACCCATATGACTTAATGTAGAACACAAAAGGAGATGTTTTAATGTATATCGCTGTCTAACTTTTCAATACAATGGCTGGTGATAATGTCTCACTTTAAAGCTTAAATTATTACTCAAGTTAAAGCAGTCCATGCTGCTCATTCATCATATTCCAAGTCTTCTGAAAGCTTTAGGGTTTGGTGAGAAACAAACAAAATTAAGTAATTTTTCAGTGAAAATCTTGATACATTGCACGTTTATGTGCGCTATGAGATGAGCTCATTCATAGTGGCTCATGCAAGAACTTGTTCAGTTGAAAACTTGTGTTGTTTTTAGCTAAACAATGCAAGTTCTTTGGTTTAATTCAATATTATGAAAAATTATTTCTAAATGTAAATATTGAATGGTGCTATTACTGTTGATACATATATGGTTCTTACACTAAAAGAATCCTGTAAACACAAAATATTACAAAAGTGCCTCA
>JAVLUX010000003.1:50385833-50448333 GCA_032164185.1 Moxostoma hubbsi
TACATCTCTTCACAATTGCTCTGCTGTTGCTATTATTTTTTTTCCGCTAAACATAGATCTAAGGATTCAGAGTCTCATTCAACCCATGCATAGGTGGGCATATTAATACTCAGATTGACGAAGGCCTGTTTATTTGCTGTTCTTATGTTTTGCTTTGGTAGTGGAGGTCTCAGCTTTCAAATATAGAGGCTCAAGGAGAAAAGACGCTCAAAATGGAATGGCCTATTATAAATGCTATCAGTCAAAAGTTTTGACACACATGATTTTACAAACAAACAATTGATTGAAAGTCTATGCTAAAATTCTTGAAATAAGTTTTGTAAAGAAATATAAATTGTGCAAACATATACTGATCAGCCACAACATTTAAACCACCTACCTAATATTGTGTAGGTTCCCCTCGTGCCACCAAAACAGTGCCAACCCGCATCTCAGAATAGCATTCAGAGATGCTATTATTCTCACCACAATTGTACATAGCGGTTATCTGAGTTACTGTAGACTTAGTTAGTTTGAATCAGTCTAGCAAATTCTCTGTTGACCTCTCTCATCAACAAGGTATTTCCATCCAGGGAACTGCCAATTGATTATTTATTTATTTATTTATTTATTTATTATTTTATTTATTTTTTTTCCCCCTGTTTGGCACCATTCGGAGTCAATTCTAGAGACTATTGTGCATTAAAATCCCATGAGATCAGCAGTTACAGAAATACTCAAACCAGCATGTCTGACACCAACAATCATGCTACGGTCCAAATAACTGAGATCAAATTTGTTCCCCAATCTGATGGTTGATGTGAACATTAACTGAAGCTCCTGACCCGTATTGGCATGATTTTATGCACCGCTCTGCTGCTACATGATTGGCTGATTAGATAAGCGCATGGATGATTTGTTGGTGTCAGACTGGCTGGTTTGGGTATTTCTGTAACTGCTGATCTTCTGGGATTTTCACACACAACAGTCTCTAGAATTGACTCCGAATTGTAACTGTAATTGTAAAAACAAATATCCAGCGAGCAGCAGTTCTGCAGATAGAAATGCTTTGTTGATGAGAGAGGTCAACTGAGAATAATACAAATTTCTTATATTTATTTAGTGCTTTTCTAGGCACTCAAATCACTTCACATAGTATAGGGAGAACATCCTCAACCACCACCAGCGTGCAGCATCCACCTGGATACTCTTTACAAGATGTGCACAGGGATATTTAACGACCACAGAGTGTCAGGACCTCAGTTTAACGTCTCTCAGGAAAGACAGTGTTGTTTTTACAGTATAGTGTTCCCATCACTTTACTGGGGCATTAGGACCCACACAGAATACTGGATGAGCACCCCCTGCTGAACTCCCTAATACTAATTCCAGCAGCAAATTTAGTTTTCCATAGGAGGACTCCCATCCAGATACTGGCCAAGCTCTACCATGCTTGGCTTCAGTGATCAACCAGGCAAGAGCTGCAAGGTGATATGGCTGCTGGCACAAAGTCAGACTGACCAGTCTGAGAATTGCCAGACTGGTTTGAACTGACAAAGTCTACGGTAACTCAGATAACCACTCTGTACAATTGTGGTTAGAAGATTAGCATTTATGCAATTCTGAGATGGGGACCTACACAATATTAAGCACGTGGTTTTAATGTTGTGGCTGATCGGTGTATACATTGTTTTTAGTGGAACAAGCCCAATGCTGGGACGTGTGTGTGTGTGTGTGTGTGTGTGTAATACAAGCTTGTACAAATGCTACGAAAATCATGGATGTCAGAGTAGCACTGAATCGTTCCTATATTTTAGAATTTTGGCAAATGTGTTTTTAAAGAAGCATCTGTCAAGTGTCTTTGAGACTTGCCTCTAAGATGAAGATTGATATCTTTAGTAAAGTTATGCCATCTGTGCCTGATAAAGTTAGCTTGCCTAAAGTGTAGGAAGAAAAATAAATGTCTTAGTTGACTAATTAGATACAATGTCAGGACTGGCAAAATATGTAATCTAATATAAAATATTAAATCTTACTCCTTAATGCACATTGCAAAAAAAAAAAAAAAATTGCCGTGAAGTTAATACTTCTGAAAACATTAAGTTATTTCTAGACTGAATAAGTTTAAACGTGAACTTGAAAATATTAAGGAAATTCTGCATTTTTACTTAATTTAAACATTAATACTCTAATACATCTAATAATTAATACCTAATAAGTAAACATTATGCATGATAGTTTGTTATCTTTAGAATGTGTCATCAATAATAAAATAGAAAACCTTGCCATAATTCTGCACTAATTTGAGTAAATTTCACTTAACTTTTCAAAGCTTGAATAATTAATGAGCTTGCAAATGTATTTATTTTTGTTTTTATTATTGATTTTCATGTTAAATCTGGTAACTTCTTGTTTTGTGAATACTGAAGTTAATGCTGTACTAAAAATGACCTATTCATATTAAAGAAAATAATAGAAAAAAAAAGAAAAAAATATATATATATATAAAATATTCCATTGTTACCATCGTTGTGTTTTGCACACCAAGTGCACAGCCCTATGTTTTGTCACCATTGTCAGTGACGAATGGTAATGTTGTACAATAGATTATATCGTAGCATGCATTGCGCGTTCCTGTGGAAGGCTCCCGTATAGGAAATGAGGAAAGTTTATAATGTTACATTTTTCAAAAAAATTTCATTTAAATTGTACTCAGTTTATGTATTTCTGGAACTTCTAATTGGACCGGGTCAGATGAAACAAAAATAGAGTTTATTTGGCAGCAAGCACCGGAGATATGTTTGACAAACACAGAGGGGTAGTCATATGGAAAATTACCTCATGGCCACGGTTAAAACACATATCAGAAACAAAACAAAATGGTTCACTGACTACAAAATCAAGTTTCTGCCATGGCCATCTCAGTTCCCTGACCTGAACCCGATATAAAACCTGTGTGGTGAACTGAAGAGGAGAGAGTCCACCCACATGGACCTCTGAATTTGAAGGATCTGGTGAGATTCTTTATGGAGGAATTGTCTCAGACCCTTGCCGTGTGTTCTCCAACCTCATTAGGCATTTTAGGAGAAGACTAGAGCTGTTATTTTGGCAAAGGGAGGTTATACACACACACACACACACACACACACAGAAATAGAATATATATATATATATATACTGTGTATATATACTATCTATATATCTATATATATATATATATATATAGATATACACACACACACTCACCTAAAGGATTATTAGGAACACCATACTAATACTGTGTTTGACCCCCTTTCGCCTTCAGAACTGCCTTAATTCTACGTGGCATTGATTCAACAAGGTGCTGAAAGCATTCTTTAGAAATGTTGGCCCATATTTATAGGATAGCATCTTGCAGTTGATGGACATTTGTGGGATGCACATCCAGGGCACGAAGCTCCCGTTCCACCACATCCCAAAGATGCTCTATTGGGTTGAGATCTGGTGACTGTGGGGGCCATTTTAGTACAGTGAACTCATTGTCATGTTCAAGAAACCAATTTGAAATGATTCGAGCTTTGTGACATGGTGCATTATCCTGCTGGAAGTAGCCATCAGAGTATGGGAACATGGTGGCCATAAAGGGATGGACATGGTCAGAAACAATGCTCAGGTAGGCCGTGGCATTTAAACGATGCCCAATTGGCACTAAGGGGCCTAAAGTGTGCCAAGAAAACATCCCCCACACCATTACAACACCACCACCAGCCTGCACAGTGGTAACAAGGCATGATGGATCCATGTTCTCATTCTGTTTACGCCAAATTCTGACTCTACCATCTGAATGTCTCAACAGAAATCGAGACTCATCAGACCAGGCAACATTTTTCCAGTCTTCAACTGTCCAATTTTGGTGAGCTCTTGCAAATTGTAGCCTCTTTTTCCTATTTGTAGTGGAGATGAGTGGTACCCGGTGGGGTCTTCTGCTGTTGTAGCCCATCCGCCTCAAGGTTGTGCGTGTTGTGGCTTCACAAATGCTTTGCTGCATACCTCGGTTGTAACGAGTGGTTATTTCAGTCAAAGTTGATGTTACAATTCCGGTGGTGGCATAGTGGCTAGAGCACAGGGCTGCTAATCAGAAGGTCGCTGGTTCGAACCCCACGGCCACCACCATTGTGCCCTTGAGCAAGGCACTGTTGCTCTGGGGGGATTGTCCCTGTAATAAGTGCACTGTAAGTCGCTTTGGATAAAAGCGTCTGCCAAATGCGTAAATGTCCATCCATCCATCCATCGTCAACCGCTTATCCTGTGTACAGGGTCGTGGGGGGCTGGAGCCTATCCCAGCTAACATTGGGCGAAAGGCAGGGTACACCCTGGACAGGTCGCCAGTCCATCGCAGGGCCACACATATACAGACACACACTCACATTCACACCTAGGGCAATTTTTTGGAGACACCAATTAACCTAACCTGCATGTCTTTGGATGGTGGGAGGAAGCCGGAGAACCCGGAGAGAACCCACGCAGACACGGGGAGAACATGCAAACTCCACACAGAATGGCCGGGGCAACCGGGGTTTGAACCCACGACCTTCTTGCTGTGAGGCGACAGTGCTAACCGCTGCACCACCGTGCCGCCCATGCGTAAATGTAAAATGTCAAATTCCATCATGAAGCACCATGATCAAAATCAGGGATTCGATATAGGAAATGAATGCATTTTAAATAAATAAATTATTAGGGTAAATGATGCCATGTTCTGTCATCTGGGCCTTTGACCAAAACACCATAACGTGCTGTAAGGTGTCCATGGTTCAAAGACAATCAATCTGGTAACCTGACACCATTATTATGGAGGTCTTGCTCCCATTATTTGAGCATTATGGAATGGGGTAGTGATCACAGGTTTACAGACATGGAATTGGGTCACCACCTGTTTAAAGCTCACAGAACATATTCATTGATTCTTAGAACTCTTTATACATATGAATGCCTGGGATTAGAGAGGTGCTTTTGATGGTGCGATAATAAAATCTATTGCTGTATATATTAATGTATTTCAACCCAACTCCTGATGATTTTGTCTGACATCAGAGAGCAGCTGTCAGGCAGTAACATGACACAGCTCTGCACCTACAGTATTGTGCAGAATGCACAAACTTTGCACCCCTAGAAATATTCCTCTGGAAAGTAATGGACAGGAGTTGAAGTGAAAATCATGGTTTAGACAGTTAGAGATACTTTGTTTTATTTGTATATAAGGAATTCTCTGAAATGGAAGATTTATTAAATGTGATTAGAATAGTTTCTATTAAAAAAATGTAATGCCAAATTTAACATATTTGTATAATATATTATATTATTAGGGCTGTCGATTTAACGCGTTAATTCAGTGCGATTAATTTGACAAAAAATAACACGTTAAAAAAATTAAAGCCATTAATCGCAATGTCCCCGGACCATAATATGGAAAATTCCTGAGAAATGCAAGCTTGTAGTACCACCTGTTTGCTCCAGAGGGCAGTAAGTGAAACTTCAGCTGCATGGCAGTTTATACGGTGAAGAAAAACACCCTTGAGCAGCAGAATAACACAAACATGCGTTACATTCTTGCATTCAAAACACTTGATGGAGCGCAAATTCAAACTAAGGGATCTCAAGATGTGTTCTAAGTATTAAGCTATATTTAACTTGACGCAGTGACCTAAAAATGTTATGTTTATGATGCAACGCATCCAAGACACTACACAAGCATGTCTGACCCCGGTGCCATTAATGAGTCCTTAAAAAGCCCTCATAATAAATCTTGAACTGATTGACAAATTCACTTGTGAAATGGATTGCTGTGAACTGTATGCCAATGATTGACTTGATCAATAATATGGTAGTAAACAATACATTGTATTCTAAAGCCACTTTTTGTATTTTCTTATTAATGATTAACTCTTCTGCCACAAGAGGATTGTAATTATTTGCTCACCTCTTGTAATTATTTGAATTTTTTTATTTTATATATATATATATATATATATATATATATACATTTTTTTTATATTTAAAGATAACTATGTATCTTTTTCATCATTATGTATTGAATTATATTTATACAAGGGGCTTTCTCAGCAAATATTTGTATATGTGATTAATTGCGATTAATTAATCAGGACACCATGTAATTAATTCGATTACAAATTTTAATCAATTGACAGCCCTATATATTATACTAGTAAAAATAATTATACTGTATGCTGTAAGCCCTTTTGGCATGTAATCATGTGAAGAATACGAATTATACGTATCTACAATTTAGTTTTCAGGATTTAAAATGATAATTCTTGAAATCAGTCAAAAATTTTCCAATAGTAAAAATGTTATTTCTTTATATAAAAAAAGTATGTCATTATTAGGGGAAATGCCCATTTCTGATATCAAATAGAGAATTACAATTAGCAAAAATATCATTACTATTTTCTGTAACCTCATTTCCACTAGTAGAATTTCACAATGATCTGTCATATGATGGTTGACATTTTTGTGCCAGATTATCAATTGGACTAAGATCAGCTTTGACTCGGCCATTGCAGGAAATTCATCTTATTTATTTAATCTTTATGGATTACACCAATGATAATTTTGCGTTGTGTTTGATGACATCCTTAATCTTTTTCATGAGGCCTGAAAAGGTTTCTTTGAAGTATTCTCCAGTACAGTATTTTACACCATTCTTAGTTTCAAGCCCAGTCCCTGCTGATGATCAGCAGCCCCAAAGTATGACGCTGATACCACCACCAAACGTAACTGTGGGCTGAGTTATTTCTGAGGTGTGGGCAGTGTCAGATTTGAGGCATATCTGTGCATTAACCTTTTTGCCTTCGAGATCTTAGGCTTTTCCCACCATAAAATCTTAATAATGCCATTTGTCAAACTCCAGACATATTTTCACATAGTTCTTTTTGAGAAATGTAGTCTTTTCTGGTACCATACTGTACAGGCGTGTTTTGCAGGGCTCTTGATATGGTTGAAATGATAATTATCATATCTTTTACTCACCCTTATGCCAACTCAAACTCATATGACTTTCTTTCTTCTGCAGAACACAAACAGATATTTTGAGAGGTAAATTGTAAGAGTTTTTTAATAGGGACATTATATTTGGTTTCTACTGGATGGATGGATAGATGGATGGATGGACGGATACCGTGCATTCATAAAGTATTCAGACCCCCTTCATTTTTTCACATTTTGTTTTTGCAGCCTTATGATAAAATGCTTTAAATTATTTCTTTATTTTTTACATCAATTTACACTCCATATCCCATAATGACAAAGCAAAAAACAGATTTTTGATAACTTTGCAAATTTATTACACTGTTTCTGTATTGCTTTGGCTAATTTTTTGAAATAGTCTTAACATTCTCTAAACTTTAAGTGCAATTGTCACAACTGTTTTATGGGATGTCACAACTCTATTGCATGTCTGCTAAATGTAGTAACTCACCCAAAACGTTTGATTCATGCTTCAAAACCTGGTTGTTGTGTCAGTAAATTGGCCAATGCCACCAAAATGAAAAGTTTTTTTGTCATCGTGTGAGCAGTACTGGTGTCATCAATCATCAAAACGATTAGATGTTTATTCACCATGGCAGTCAACCCTGGACATGATTTTTATACTGACTGCTTACTGTACTATAGCTGAATGCTATTGTGTATCACACTGAGCTTTTTAGATAACCAGTTCAACAGTACTGCAGGTAAAAGTTTACTGGGAAACATCAATACTGTACAATAATGTAGTACACAAAAAAAGGATTTGCACATTTGTATGTATACAGTAAATATATTTTTGTAGCAATGAGTTACATGTAAACAAAAAATGCAAATTTGAATGTCCATTTTTATACATTTCTTACATGTAAAGTCATATATAGTGAACAGAATATTGCCACAAAATGACATTTATGCAAAAAAATAAAAAAATAAAAAAAAATGTTTGTTCTGTAAAAAACAAAAAACAATTGTACCTCCTCACAGTACATAACACAACAAGTTCCATCTTCTTGGTGTACATCTTGTTGGTCTGCCCAGAGATTTAGCAGGCATCACAAATATGGATATTTATGGAAATATGTATGTATGACAGCTTTTGATAATTGAATAGATCAGTTTGCATGTAATGGCACACACAATGAAAGAATGTTTAGAAGTTGTGAAGAGTATGACCATTTCACTGAGAATCAACCCATCAGTTTTGATCAGCAAGTCATGTCCATTTAGTTATTGTAACAGTGTAGACAATTATACTTTGCACACATGTGCCAAAACATGTGCAATTTGCTTAAATTAATAAGAAATTCAAATCTCTTGTGAACAAGAATCTAATTGTTCAGAGATTTGAACTTATTGTTTTGAAAAAAGCTAAATCTTATTTGAGAATTGAGCCAAAGCAATTGAGAAAAACTGTAAAAATAAATAATTGAAATATCACATTGACATGATTCAGACCCTTAAATCAGTACTTAGTTGAAGCACCTTTGGCAGCTATTACAGCCTCGAGTCTTTTGGGGTATGATGCGACAATCTTTGCACACCTGGATTTGGGTATTTTATGCCATTCTTCTCTGTAGATCCTCTCAAGCTCTGTCAAATTGGATGGGGACCGTCGGTGGACAGCCATTTTCAGGTCTCTACAGACATTCACAGTGTTGTCCCTAAGCCCCTTTTGCATTGTCTTTGGTGTGTGCTTAAGAGTCATTGTGACTCCTGTTGGAAGGTGAACCTTCGGCCCAGTCTGAGGTCCTGAGAGCTCTGGACCAGGTTTTTATGAAGGATATCTCTTTATTTTTCTGGGTTCAGCTTTCCTTCAACTCTGACCAGTCCCCCAGTCCCTGCCACTGAAAAATACCCCCACAGCATGATGCTACCACCACAAATTTTCACCATTGGGATGGAATTGTGCAGGTGATGAGCGGTGCCTGGTTTCCTAAAGAAATGACACTTGGAATTGAGGCAAAACAGTTCAATTTTCATTTCACCAGACCAGATAATCTTGTTTCTCATTTTCTGAGAGTCCTTTAGATGTTTTTTTATGTGTCTTGCACTGAGGAGAGGCTTCCATCTGGCCACTCTATCATAAATCCCAGAATGGTGTTGCAGTGATGGTTGTCCTTCTGCAAGTTTCTCCCATCTCCACACATGAGGTTCTTGGTCACATCTCTTACCAAGGCCTGTCTCCCCCGATGGCTCAGTTTATCCATGGCAAGCTCTAGGAAGAGTCCTGGTTGTTCCAAACGTCTTCCATTTAAGAATTATGGAGGCCACTGTGCTCATTGGAACATTCAATGCAGCCAAAAAATATTGTAGCTTTCCCCAGATCTGTGCCTTGACACACTCCTTTCTCTGAGCTCTGCTGGCAGTTCCTTTGACCTCATGACTTGGTTTTTGCTCTGGTATGCATTTTCAGCTGTGAGACCTTATACAGAGGTGTATATACAGGTGTGTGCCTTTCCAAATCATGTCCAATCAATTTAATTTTCCACAGGTGGTCTCCAATCAAACTGTAGAATCATCTTGAATTTGATCCAGAGAAATTGGATGCAACTGAGCTAAATTGTGTCATCATAGCAAAGTGTCTGAATATTTATGTGATATTTAATTTTTTTTCTCCCCTTTTCTCCCTTATTTGGAATGCCCAATGTGCTCTAAGTCCTCGTGGTGGTGTAGTGACTCAATCCAAGTGGCCGAGGACGAATCTCAGTAGCTTCCCTGAGAAGCAAGTTGCTGAGACCGTCAATCAGAGCATCTTAACACATGGCTTATTGAGCACGTTACCACGGAGATGTCGTGCATGTGGAGGCCCACGCTATTCTCCGCGGCATCCACGCACAACTCACCATGTGCCCAACAAGAGCGAGAACCACACATTATAGCAACCACGTGGAAGTTAGATGGATGGATGGATCCACTATCCTCTAGTGGATATCAAACAATTGCAAACAACACAAGTTTCATTGACCCAAGCAGATTTTTGTGAATATTTTGAATAAAAGATAAGAGGATAAACGAAAAAGACACTTCTCACAGCCTTCTTTGCTCATATTAACCAAGGTTGCCAATAGTTTTGGCCACAACTGAAGATACAGTTGACAGACAGACAGACAGACAGATGATAGATAGACAGACAGACTGTCTGTTAATTTGTAGCTGAAAACTGAATTTTGTCTAGGCCTTCTTGGTTTCAGAGATATAGTACACATAATGAAGTGTGCAGTGGTAGACACAAGACAGGTTATAATGAGCATGTCTGAATGAAATCTTCTTAAGCTAATAGCAGATTTCAAGCCTCACATAATCCTATTCCTACCATATCATTTCCATACAGTTTGCTTCAATGTCATGTCTGCATTAACTCACACATTCTTCCTCAGTCCTCGTGGGTACAAAAATGGACCTCTACATTATGTTACATAAGCTCATCACACTAGATCGCTCAGACATTATCTTCTTCATCTCCAGGCTACTTTCTCTCTGTATGCACCTAGTGTATATAGTGAGATGTAGGAAGCAGGATGAATTACTGTACCGAGCAAATGGGAGCAAATCTTTCTTTATGCTCTTGTTGGAATGAGGGAAAGTTTGCCTTGTGGGTGCTTAAATAATTTACCTTGTGAGGAATGTTTGCCTCTTACTTGTTCACTAATGTTTGATATGTCCAGATTTACTTCTTTTAATTTATTTAATTTGTTCCATTGAATTCATCAAAAGCAGCTGGCAGATATTATTGGAGCTTCAAACTGTTTGTTGTTTCTTGTATCATAAAGTCGACACTTTTCACTTTTAAAATGTTTTACTGTTATCTGATATAGTAATCATGCTTCTGCGCATCATTCAGAATGTTGCTTCTGATTGTGGATCAATTTGACCCAGCAGGATTGAATTGTGGAAAAAGACAACAACAATAGCAATAATAATACAACTGGCAGAAATGCACTGCTTTACTGTGTACACCAATCAGAGAATATTAAAATGTGAAAATGTATTGCTTTTATTAATGTTTTATACCTAGGATATCTGTCATCCCAAACATAAGTAATGCAACATTTAAATGAAGGATGTTTAAAACAGGTTATTAAGATTACAGGCTACACTTTTTTTTGTTCACAATCAGTTCTCATAAGATTAGAAGAAAGTGATCAATTATAAACCTAATTCTAAAATCTTAAGTATGTTTTTCAGCTATAAAAATAGCCTTACATGGATAATTCACCCCAAAATTAAAATAATTATCTCATCATTTACTCTTCCTCATGCCATCTCAGATGTGTTTAACTTTCTTTCTTCTGATGAACACAAAGATTTTTAGAAGATTATCTCAGCTCTGTAGGTCCATAGCCTACAATGCAAGTGAATGGTGGCCAAAACTTTGAAGGTCCAAAAAGCACATAAAGTCAGCATAAAATGTATCCATAAGACTCCAGCTGTTACATCCATGTCTTCAGGGGTAGTTTGATAGGTGTTATTAAGAAACAATCTTTAAGTCCATTTTTACTATAAATTCTCCACCCTGCCCAGTAGGTGGTGATATGCACGAAGTATGCAAATTGCCAAAGACAATAATGAAGATTGTGAAAGTGACAGTTGAGATTGCTAGTAAAAAAAGGACTTGAGAATTAATCTGTTTCTCACACAAACCTATCATATTGTTAATTAATTTAACCACTGGAGTTGGGTCGATTACTTTTACACTGCCTTTATTTGCTTTTTGGAATTTCAAAGTTCTCTCTACCATTCACTTGCATTGTATGGAGCAACAGAGCTGAGATATTATTTAAAAAATATATGTTTGCTTGTGTTCAACAGAAGAAATAAAGTCATACAAATCTGGACAGACACAGTCATACTGAACAGATATGTCAATTCTAAGCAATCTTTATACCTTATGGTTTTATTTTTTTTTTAGTTCAAACGTTCTGCCCCGCCCTCCACCCTGTCACATTTTTATATTTTATTTAACGATATTTTATATTAACATTCATACACATACAAGTGTGTCTTTAGCGGCCAATCACATTTTTTTTTACTATCGACTTTTCTTAAAACGTTTAGCTCATAACCGTTTTGTTTTTATTTCTTAGTTTCTTAATTTTATCTCTGCTAAATTAGATGTAATGATGAAACATACAATGAATGAAAACATATATTTCAAAAATAGATATTTCCCATTTAAAAACTAATCGCCATAATAAAGTTCAGTACAAATACCGACTGTGAAGAGCGCGAGCGCGCCAGACCGGTGACGCGCATCCGCGACTGTTGAAGTTGGCGAAGGCTGAAGCGCAACAGTCAGAATCCGCAAGTGCACTACACAAGGAGTAACTGAGAGTAGTGGAAGGACTATTATTACAATGGAGAAGAAAATAGAAAGCATCTCAGCCCGAGTGGACGCTTCAAGTTCGTCAAGTGGTAGGACAAAATGTGCACGTTTATTCTGTCGCAGCGTGGATGCTTTGGGGGAAGTTGAGGGCGCGCACACCTTGGCATGCTTTATCATGCATGCAGATTTTTGGCCATGTGTTGCATGTAAGTTTGTGTTTCATTGGGAAACTGAACCTGACGGTCATGTTTGTACTTTTGCCGTTCTTTCAATATAACAATTATTATTATTATTATTTTGGTTTTTGCTAGTATTTTAAGGCATATACGTCATAATATTGTTCAGTTTGACAGTGTGCCTGTCACTTTACAGTGGATAGAATATTTTTTTTAATATTAACAATAATAATGATTTATTTTGTCGCAACCTTAAAGCTTCTTTTAGATATTTTTGATGGAAATGCAGTGTTATCGTGAATGGCTTCCACCTGTGAGATGATTTTGAGGATGACATGACAAGGTGGTTCATGCCAATTCCGACCATAAGCTGTTGTTTTTTTACAAACAAGGTATGTCTAGTACTGGCTTTGAATATATTGAAGTCATGTTCCTCCACCACATTTATATTAAATGGATCAATAACAGCAGGTGGGATAAATCTTCCCACCATGCCTGCAGACACGTCTTGACCATTATTCAGGGAATGGAAACAGGTAGACTAATTTAAACGCGTAAAATCTCTATAAAATTACAAACCATCAATATTGAAAACACCTGGTTGGCTTTGCCATCAATAAATTATTACTATTTACAATTATACTCAGATATAGGGGGAGACTAGGGCTAGTTATTTTTACTCCAGTGCATATTTCTTTATTGTTAAAAGTCAATATCTGTATTAATATTACTTGTGTTAAATAGCCTATTGTGGGCTAATGGCTTTTCAGAGAAATGTAGGCTAAACATTAAAACAATTAAGAAGCACAAAAAGATGAATGAAAAAGCAAACAATGTAAAAGTACAAAAAACATCCAAACTAAAATTTCAAACCAGTGGAGATAGATTTCGTAATGTAGACTATACTTATATTTCTACATTTAGGTATAGATTAACAAAAAAAAAATAAAATAGCTTAGACATCAAAACAACTAAAGCTCAAAAGAGTCAGTGCACTCAAATACTCAAAATAGTGACAGAACATGCTATTATTACTGTTATTCTTATTATTTACATTGAATAGGGTGCAATGGGGCTAAAGAGAGCCCTTAAGGAAAATTTGCTGCTTTTTTTTTTTTTTTCTGGTAGCAAAGTGTATCAAGATAAAAAAAAAAAATACACTTCTTTTTCTTGAATATGAATGGAACAACATTATTTGTGTGAAAAAAAAATAATAACTGAAGGTAATTTCGATTGAAATTCAATCTAATATAGGCTACATACAAAAAAGATGTAGGGACAATAGTTATTGGGCAAAATTTGTCAATTTATGCAAGCACATAAATTTTTTTTTTTTTTTTTTGAGAAACAAATTAAGATTCCAAATGAAACTGGGTGCACCATTTTCTGTTCATTTCAATCACATTTGGCATTTTATAATATTTAAAGTATTCTATAAACAAATGAATCACCATTGTGATTGGATCAGTCACTGAAAGCTCACTTTGAACATTCTTTTTAACAAATATTTTCCAGCACTTAAGAAAAAAAGTGTGTTTTATTGTGGGGATAAAGGGGCATTTTACTCTAAATACTATTCTTTCACTTATTGGAAAGTTATTGAAAATCTTTTGATTTAGTAACCGTGAACAAAACTGAAAATTACAAAGAAGTACATTATTTTGTCTAAAAAAAAGTGATAATTTCAGGTGTTTTCATTAGCTACATGCATTTGTAACATTTTAAATGTTATTAAATATTTGATCAAATTACCTCAAAATCAACCTTTAGACATTACACTCGATGACATCATTGATCAGGAATAGTTTGCAGTGCATAGTGACAACAGGTGTTAAGGGGAGTACACTCTTAAGAAAAAAAATTCTAAATAGTACCAAATAAGGGTACTTCGGCATGTAACAATAGCAGAACCCTGGTGCTAAATAAAACACTATTTGAAAGGTTCCGTAAAGAATCTTCATTTGAATGTGTTAATTAGAACCTCAATACTGCTATAAAGACACATTATGATGCAATGAGGGTTTCATATATCTGCTACCATAAAATATTATCAAATCAAATCAAATCACTTTATTGTCACACTACTGTGTACACGAGTGCAACAGTAGGTGAAATTCTTGTGTGCAGTTCCGAGTAACATAGCAGTCATGACAGTGACGAGACATAAACCACTTTACAATAAACAACATATTTACACAAAACAATTTACATAACAAATGTACACAATACACACAATGTAGAATACACATACACTAGATACGGGTATAAATATATATAAACACTAATTGAATTGGGAGAATATATTGACAGAGTGATGATTAATAAAGTGCAGTGCTGATTGTTGATCGTGAGAGATCATGTGTTCAAAAGTCTTATTGCTTGTGGGAAGAAGCTGTCATGTAGTCGGGTGGTGCGGGTCCTGATGCTGCGATACCGCCTGCCTGATGGAAGCAGTGAAAGCAGCCCATGACTCGGGTGACTGGAGTCTCTGATGATCCTCCGAGCTTTCTTCACACACCGTCTGTTATATATATCCTGGAGTGAGGGAAGCTCACCTCCGATGATGTTTCTGGCCGTTCGCACCACCCTTTGCAGGTCTTTGCGGTTGTGGGCGGTGCTATTGCCGTACCAGGCGGTGATGCAGCCAGTCAGGATGCTCTCTACAGTGCTGGTGTAGAACCGTGTGAGGATGTGGTGGTTCATTCCAAACTTCCTCAGCCGTCTCAGGAAGAAGAGGCACTGGTGAGCCTTCTTCACAACGGCCTCAGTGTGGACGTACCATGTGAGTTCCTCAGTAATGTGGACACCGAGGAACTTGAAGCTGCTGACTCTCTCCACCGGTGCTCCATTAATGGTGATGGGGCTGTGTTCTCTGTCTTTCTTCCTGAAGTCCACCACAAGCTCCTTGGTTTTACTGACGTTGAGGGAGAGGTTGTGCTCCTGACACCAGCGTGTCAGAGTGTGCACCTCCTCTCTGTAGGCCGTTTCATCATTGTCAGTGATCAGACCTACAACCGTCGTATCGTCAGCAAACTTAATGATGGCATTGGAGCTATGTGTTGCCACACAGTCATGTGTGTAAAGGGAATACAGGAGTGGGCTGAGAACACAGCCCTGCGGGGCTCCAGTGTTGAGGGTCAGTGATGAGGAGATGTTGCTGCCCATTCTAACCACCTGACGTCTGCCTGACAGGAAATCCAGGATCCAGCTGCACAGCAAGCTGTTTAAGCCCAGAGCCCGGAGTTTCTCATCAAGCTTGGAGGGCACTATGGTGTTGAATGCTGAGCTGTAGTCTACAAACAGCATTCTCACATATGTATTCCTTTTTTCCAGGTGGGAGAGAGCAGTGTGTATTGTAGATGCAATGGCATCATCAGTGGAGCGGTTGTTACGGTAGGCAAACTGCAATGGGTCCAAAGAGGTGGGCAGAACAGAGCAGATGTGATCTCTGATCAACCTCTCAAAGCATTTGCTGATGATGGGGGTGAGGGCAACAGGACGCCAGTCATTTAAGCAAGTGATTTTGGCTTGCTTCGGTACAGGCACAATGGTTGATGTTTTGAAGCATGTGGGGACTACAGACAGGGATAGGGACAAGTTGAAAATGTCCGTAAAAACCAACATTATGAAGCTGCAGACTCGGAGCCTGCATCTACAGTCCCGCACCCAGAGTCCCGCATTCTCAGACCACTCGTTTTTCGAGACAGCACCTCCTGCTAAATGCCATTGAAAACAATAGGATGCAATATTACAGTCGCGTTTTATTTAAAGTTATCCAAATAAATATTTGCGTTCCCTGCTTAATGCATGTGCCAAAAAAACTCATTGTTTTCTCTGACTAACAAATTACCCAGTAGTTATTTTTTGAGCATAGGTCTAATTGAAAGAAAATTACTGACGGAAGGGATACAATTACAGATTGAACTATCTTCTGAAAAATATTATGTGACATTATATTGCTACAATGTTTTATTTATTCAAATTCCAATTTTTCTTTCAGTTCAACCTATAATGGTCTAATTAAAATTATACCATGCTAACATTACAAAACCTGTTTTTTGATCATTTGAATGCAAAGCAAAACTCAAATAAGAATAGACAAAACACCAATAATAAACAATTCTGTTCTTTATTTAACGATCACCTAAACATCATCTTGCTGTAAACAGGACAAAGCAAAGAAAAAAGGAAGAAAGAATTGTATTAGTGACTTTACTCAATTCTGATTAAATAATTAATGATGACATTCTTTGATATTAACACACTTAATGTATTTAATTGGTCTACTTTAATGTCAACTAATTTTAATTAATAATAATTCTTACAATGGCTTGTCTACAAAAAGTCCAAGGTTAAAGGCTAACGTATTAGCTGTCAAAATATTTTCGGGGGAAAAAGGAGAAAAATATACATTAACGGCTCAAATTTTGTTACAAACTATCTTTATAAATATTAAATGGACTGTGTTGGTGTATCGATGAGCTATAAAGTAGTTTGATTAAAAAAGAAATCGAATGATTCGCTAAATAAAATTGACGATACTCACGTTTCGGCTTAAGTTCTTCACATGTTTATCCGATCCAATTTGATAGGAGGCGCTGTCTCGAAAAACGAGGGGTCTGAGAATGGGGGACTCTGGGTGCGGGACTGTAGATGCAGGCTCCGAGTCTGCAGGTTCATACTACTCGTAAAAACACCAGCCAGTTGGTTCGCGCATGCTCTGATGACGCGGCCCGGAATGCCGTCTGGACCCGCGGCTTTACGGATGTTCACCCGTCGAAAGGATCGGGTTACATCCGCAACAGAGACGGAGAGTGAACCATCATCTGTAGTATCGGCCGCGAGTGCTCTCTCTGTGAGGGCGGTGTTGTTGTCCTCGAAACGAGCATAAAATGTATTAAGCTCGTCCGGGAGAGAGGCAGCGGTGTTCATGGCGGAGTTTTTATTCCGTTTATAGTCCGTGATGGTGTTAATTCCCTGCCACATACTTCTGGAGTCAGTGGTGTTAAACTGTTCTTCAATTTTGTGCCTGTACTGGCGTTTGGCTGCACGGATGGAGTTACGGAGGGCATAACTGGCTTGTTTACGCTCCTCCGCGTTCCCGGAATTAAAAGCGGTGGTCCGCGCAGTAAGTGCCGCGCGAACATCGCCGTTAACCCATGGTTTCTGGTTGGGGTAGATCCGTATATTTTTTGTCGGAACAACGTCCTCTACGCACTTTCTGATGAAACACGTTACGCTATCAGCGTAAACCTCGATGTCGTCATCGGAGGCAGACCGGAACATCTCCCAGTCCGCGTGATCAAAACAGTCCTGTAGCGCAGAGTCTGATTGGTCCGACCAGCACTGGATCATTCTGAGGGCGGGTGCTTCCCGTTTCAGTTTCTGCCTGTAAGCGGGCAGAAGCAGAACGGAAGAGTGGTCAGATTATAGTATAAATTATAGTTTTACATTAAATATAACCAAACAAACAAACAAACAAATAAAAGCAAGGCATGTGTGTCAATGAAGAACTTGTCAAAAAGAAGTTGTAAAAATAATATCAATGCTTTTACAGATATTATTAGTGAATCTTTACACAATCATTAGTGGAATGCATTACTAAATTATTGTGATTAAATCATTGAAAATGCATAAATCGATTACATTATAAATACAAGTCAATAAATGCATATGCAAATGAGACCCACATGGCTCCACACATTAAAGCTGGGACAGAAACTTGTATATTCTTTTATCTTTTATATAGAGACAACCAGTCATTCAAGGTGCAAAGTCCCATGAAAACACAAAATAGCTGCAATAAAGGCTAAATTTCACTAAAATATCAGCACAATCCTCTATGATGTCTTCACCATCCATCACTGTTTATTTTGGTGTAATTGAGTGGCAGCCCCCTCTGCAGGTAATGAGGTTGTGGGGTCCAACAGCATCTGTACAAATACACAATTAGGTTAATTCTTTCTGTATATGCGGACAATGAGCTCTTCACAATGTGAAAAAGAAAAAGTGAAATAAGGTGTGAATAGTTTATTTTAATTAATTTATTTATTTTGTGACTGGGAAAAATGTTTATGCATAAACCCAAGTAAATAATTGAAACAATCCAAAATTCTATATGGATGACAAATTCAGTTTTTATCACTCACGTGCTTAGTGGAGAAGCGGAGAGAAGTATCCTCACAAAACATAGTATTTAATTACAGTGTATAAATAATAGATATGAAAAAAAGAAAGAAAGATAAAAGTACTTAAAACTCACATAACCTGATAGCTTTAAGGCAGGAACAGCTTATGCTGTTATCAGAGCAGACAATGAATCATACCCCTAGTGGGTGGATACCTGAAATCACAATAAAAATGCAAAATGACCTCGTTTTTCTTTTTTTCAGGATATAATGTCAGTATTTTAAACAAAATGACAGATCACCTCTTGAGTTGGTCTCACTTGCATGTTCTGGTAGGGATCTATAAAATAAAAAAAGACAATCTTATGGCTAGGAAATCACCAGATACAGAAAGTTTTACTTTGTGAAGGTTAAAAATGAAAGCGCTTAATACAGACTTGCTCAACATTTTGCAAAAAAGTATCCATGGGCTATGTTGCCTTTATCAAGCAGTGACAAAATTGTCTGTTGTCTGATAACAGGCATAGTTTAATTCATTCTGTGACTTATTATTATTTAGTGATTATAAGAACTAAAGTTGGTCCATCAGTCTTATGCCCTGCAGGGAGAGAGAAACAGATGTCATGAGCTCTTCTAGGTTGTGATCAATAATTCCCTTCAAGGTTATTAAATATATTTGCAAAAAATGACTGGATGCAGGTTTTTATTTGGACTATGTAGGGCTACATTTCTAAATCTGTACAGTATACTTATTGAATGCATAGAGGACAATGCTGCAGTGAGAAACCTTATTTTGTACAATGTGTCATGCAAATTCTTAAAATAATAATAGCTTGTGGAAAGTTTTGCCATACAGTTTACTTTACATTCGTCTGTATATTACTGTATATTCTTCTAGGATTTTTATGACATGAATGAACTGAGAAAATGTGATCTCCCCAACATGAACCGTTACAATCATAACGGTAACAAAAGTGGAATAAATCATGAAATTTATTATAATAAATCAAATTTGACCGGCCTCTTAAATTTGTTTTGCTCCCAAACAACAAATGAATGCTAAAAAATTATCACTTTCAAAAACAGTGAAAGAAGTGAAAGAAAAATGAGCAATTTAACTGAGCTAATGGGACTTTTTATCCCTGAAAACTTTTTCTGCTAAAACTACTAATGGTTAAATTGTTTCTGCGACATATTTTAAAAAATATATATCAAGTTTGCCTGTGGTGACACAGTCTGTGTAGATGTCGGTTGAGCTGCCAGGACTCCAGTGCTGTGAGTCAACCAATGACGTGATGGCTTTGAAAGAATTTATTGACCGTTATATTATAAAACCAAAAGTGTGGGAATAAAGAACCATGTCATCACAAAAGGGTTTTTCAGGAAGATATGGTTCTAAATATATGTATAAAAAATATGTCAGTAAAGAGCTATTGAAGAACCATCTTTTTTTAGAGTGTACTGTGATGGTTTCTGATTATACAAAGTGGTATTAGTATTCCTGCACGTCACTGTTGTCTTCAGTAATCACAAAACATTTGCAGAAATGCATAGTGATGATGGTTTTCTGTGCAGTAATAGGACTTTCACTTGCACTAATCGTTTGTTGTGCATTAGAGAATTTGTATCCCCTGCTAAGTGTCTATGTTGCTCTGTATTAAATGATAAAGTACCTAAAGCTTGTTTGTTTAAATTGAAGGAACCGTACAAGGAAATATTCCCCACACAATTCCTCACATTTACTCATCTACTTTGCAAACACATTGAGTTGTTGGTTTCAACTTGAAACAAATGTTACATCCAAGGTTAATGTGAATAATTAGCATTTTCTTTGTTAGGCCAAGATACAAAAGTCTTTAAACCTTGAATCTGCAGTGACATTAATGCACCTCCTAACATTAACATTTTAACATTCACGCTTACAAATTCTATATTCTGACAGGTTTATTACCCTTAGTGCGATGTTCTGTTTTGAGTGCTTTCAAGGGTATGCCATTTAAACTTGTCTTTTATGGTTGAAAATCTTAACAGCCATAGAACGAATACATTTTGTGATGAGGCTGCAACTGATGCGAGCATTAAGCAAAAATCAAGGAGGATTAAAAATGAAATGATGGCATCGAGTTATCTCCTGCATTGTGGATTAAAATGATAAATATTAAACCATAAATAACTTATTTCTTTTTAGACCCATTCCTCACTGTTTTAGACCCATTCCTCACTGTATCAATTGATTGCACAGGTTATGAAAATAATTAAATAATTATCTGATTAGTGTAAATCAAGAAACTTGTGACATTTTAGAAACCGTTTAGGAAGCTTTAAAAGAGCAGTTTAGCCAAAATTGATTGATCACCTCCTAAGTTTTGTTTCTTCTTCTGTGGAACACAAAAGAATCTTCAAGTAGCTCTTTTCCATACAATGACTGTTCATAGTAACCATAGATGTCAAACTCCAAAAAGAACAAAAAACACCATAAAAGAATGATAAAATCAGTCCATATTACCACTATAAATTGCTATATTCTGAGTCTTATGAAACTGTATATAGATTTGTGTGAGACCAAAATTCAGGTCGTTATTGTGAACATCCACTGCAGCTCTCATTTTTCACCCTGCAGCATGTTGTATTCAACACACGAGAACCAATGGAGTTTTGGTGTCAATGACATCAACCTAGTGTAATGTTGTGTCCTGTACTTTTGTTATGGACTTTTATTTTGAAGCCATACTTTAAGTTCTTGTCTTGTCTCTGTTCACCTTGTTAACCTTGATTGCTCTCTTGTGTGTCTCATTTACCTAATTAGTCTTTGTGTATATAATGCCCTCATATTCTTCTTTTTTTATCGGTTCTTGTCCTCCTTGGATGTAGTGGTTTGTGTACCGCACCAGTTTAAATTGTTTTTCTCCAGTGTCTAGTGATCCTTGCTTTTCTTTTGAGTTTATATTTAAAAGCTTACATTTGAATCGGTTTTCTCATCCTTCATATCTACCAACATTACAGAGAAACTAAACAAGACAAGGAGAACATGAGGGCATTGTATACACAGAGTAATTGGGTAAATGAGACACATCAGGGAGCAATCAAGGTTAACAGAACAGAGACAAGACAAGACCCTAAAACATGGCTATAAAGTAAAAGCCAATAACAAAAGTCTAAGGACACAACATTACACTAGGTTTGATGTTATCAATGCCAAAACTCCATTGGTTCTTGTGTGCTGAACACAACATGCATGCTTTCCATCAACAATTCTTAAGCACATTTTGGGATATTGCATAAAAACTTCTGGATGGAAACACCAAGATGCAAATAAAATCTCCAAAATGTGCATAAAAAAATGTATCGCTCGCTTGAGGTGGATAATTTGTTTTATTCTGTAAGAAGAAATGTGCATGGAAACTGTAAAAACTCCTATTGAATTTATTAGGAATACAAGAGGTGCTTTAAAAAAAAAAAGTAATGTGACTGAATAACATGTTCATAACTGGACTATGTGGACCAGTAATTGCATATGAAGTATTGCTCTGATAATCTTGAAATAACATTGTCTAGAAAATCCAATGGCTGCACAGAGTTTGCAGAGCAAATAAGTCTAATGCAAACTTGAACTGTGCCGAAGTGCATGTTTATTGACACTTTTGAAAAATATATAATAGATCTGCACAGAAAAGATATAAAAAATGTGGAACGCAAACACACAGTGCTCCCAGAACTGTGAGATGCGCAACTTGATGGAAATTATAGAGGACAGAGACAGGCCAAGAACCTAAAACACAGCTTCAAAATATACATCCATAACATTAAGGACACAACATTGCAACTATCACAACTTGTCTACATTTCTTAATCTGAACGATGTGATAGCAAATGAGATTTCATAGCTTCGGGGGGATGATTATCAGTGAATAGAGACTTTTGGTCTGGTATTCAGAATATTTAGAGTTTTGTAAAACAAGTAATATTAACTACTTGTATGGTGTATTTTTATTAATTTTGGTTATTGCCAGGGGCGGACTGGCCATAGAGAGAACTGGGACTTTTCCTGGTGTGCCGGCCACGAAACCGGGCCGAATGGCCGAACACCTACACAGCTCAACAACTTTTGGGCCGGTTTTTATTAAAAATCCAGGGCCGATTTCTCTTCCCAGTCCACCCCTGAGTATTGCTCACTATGAACTAACATTCTGTGGAAAAGAGCTGCATTTAAAGATTCTTCTTTGTATACAGCATTCAGATTTGAGGCAATACGAAACGAGTAAATTTGTCAGTGCACTCTTCCTCTACAAAACTAGATGGTCGTAAAGAAAATGACATGCACATGTTTTCCCATTGGTCATGCAGAGGATGCAGACTGCCACAAATAGTAGGCTAAGTTAGGGTGCCAATATTATGTGGGTGACAGTTTTACTTTGCAAGTTACTTAAATCTCAACCCACGCTTTTGAAACCATGGCCACTCAGATGATAAAGTAATTGTTGTTCCTTTGCTGACTGCTAAACTTTTAGCACATATTTACATATGGAAGAGCATAAGTCTGCTGAGCAGAACAGTGTTTAATATTTAAAATCCTGAATGGTGGATGAAGGAATACTATTTTTCATTATACATTATACTATAGTATAATGAGCATGACTGTCAGAACACTTATTCCACATGTTGAGATAGCTTAATAGTACAGAGTATGTTTTTAAGGCTGAGGAGTGTAATTTCTGTGAACTAGTACCACAAAATGAATTATAAAAATAATGATTTCTTTAAAACAGTTTTCTGAACATTCCCTAGTCCTACATCAAACTTTTGCCATCGGTTGAGCCACTGTTGCTTTGTCAGGCTGATCGGGATGATCTAACAAACAGATGTTTTGATAGAGCTGCAGTGTTTACACTTTTCAGGGAATCGACCTAAAAACATAATTTCGCTTAACATAATTTTATCAAAAGATAATCACTCACTTCACCTTTAATTAGACTGCATTTTTAAAAGGTGTGCCAACCTTGTCCTCATAAAATGTGTTTGTGTCATGTGTAGGCTACTTGGCAAATTATTAAAAAGCTGTGTTTACTTAAGCATTACTAAATATATTTTGAACTGTTGATTATCTTGTGGTAAAGTACACTTTTACCTAAAGCCAGTGGTCTGTTGACCTATTGTACCTCACTCATTGCTGGCTTTAGATACTATAGAACCGGTGACATGTGCATCACTACATGAATTGGTTTATTAGGAGTAGTTTATTTATTCACTCTTATCAATGTCATTTCATCCTCTTTTTTTAATCCTTCTCTTATCCTATTTTTTCTTTGCAATTTTGCATTATATAATCAGTGGGTGTTACCAAAGGCTTGCCAGGTGGACTTCACAATTTTACGTGTGATATATATGCGTGAAAGGCTGAGCATTGCAAACCAGCAGTTCATAATCAGCATTGCCTCATCATACTGCTACAAATTCTGTATAGAATTACTGTTACTTTTTCTACAAAAACCTACACCTTCTTTTCTGAAAGACTTGGTCAATCAGTGCAGATCTTAAATAATTTGTTACACAGAAGAATAACTGGCATGGTAACCTTTAAATCTGATTGCTTTCACAACTGTTTTTTTATTTAATTCCATTTAACATTGGTGAAAGTGCCTTTTGTAAATAAATACAGCAATAGTATAAAAATAACAATGAATTGGTAATTTTAAGTGTTTGAAAAGTCAAATACATATAACAATACACTTTTTGTTAACTATGATTTTCAATAATAGAACAACTGCAACTACATCAGTAGACCAAATTATGCACACATTGACTATTCAGTTTGCTTATTTTTGTAACATATATATATATATATATATATATATATATATATATATATATATACACAGTACATACACACTCACCTAAAGGATTATTAGAAACACCTGTTCAATTTCTCATTAATGCAATTATCTAATCAACCAATCACATGGCAGTTGCTTCAATGCATTTAGGGGTGTGGTCCTGGTCAAGACAATCTCCTGAACTCCAAACTGAATGTCAGAATGGGAAAGAAAGGTGATTTAAGCAATTTTGAGTGTGGCATGGTTGTTGGTGCCAGACGGGCCGGTCTGAGTATTTCACAATCTGCTCAGTTACTGAGATTTTCGCGCACAACCATTTCTAGGGTTTACAAAGAATGGTGTGAAAAGGGGAAAAACATCCAGTATGCGGCAGTCCTGTGGGCGAAAATGCCTTGTTGATGCTAGAGGTCAGAGGAGAATGGGCCTACTGATTCAAGCTGATAGAAGAGCAACTTTGACTGAAATAACCACTCGTTACAACCGAGGTATGCAGCAAAGCATTTGTGAAGCCACAACACGCACAACCTTGAGGCGGATGGGCTACAACAGTAGAAGACCCCACCGGGTACCACTCATCTCCACTACAAATAGGAAAAAGAGGCTACAATTTGCAAGAGCTCACCAAAATTGGACAGTTGAAGACTGGAAAAATGTTGCCTGGTCTGATGAGTCTCGATTTCTGTTGAGACATTCAGATGGTAGAGTCAGAATTTGGCGTAAACAGAATCCATCATGCCTTGTTACCACTGTGCAGGCTGGTGGTGGTGGTGTAATGGTGTGGGGGATGTTTTCTTGGCACACTTTAGGCCCCTTAGTGCCAATTGGGCATCGTTTAAATGCCACGGCCTACCTGAGCATTGTTTCTGACCATGTCCATCCCTTTATGGCCACCATGTACCCATTCTCTGATGGCTACTTCCAGCAGGATAATGCACCATGTCACAAAGCTCGAATCATTTCAAATTGGTTTCTTGAACATGACAATGAGTTCACTGTACTAAAATGGCCCCCACAGTCACCAGATCTCAACCCAATAGAGCATCTTTGGGATGTGGTGGAACGGGAGCTTCGTGCCCTGGATGTGCATCCCACAAATCTCCATCAACTGCAAGATGCTATCCTATCAATATGGGCAAACATTTCTAAAGAATGCTTTCAGCACCTTGTTGAATCAATGCCACGTAGAATTAAGGCAGTTCTGAAGGCGAAAGGGGGTCAAACACAGTATTAGTATGGTGTTCCTAATAATCCTTTAGGTGTGTGTGTGTGTGTGTGTGTGTGTGTGTGTGTGTGTGTGTGTGTGTGTGTATATATATATATATATATATATATATTATATATAACACACTACCAGTCAAAAGTTTTGAAACATTTGACTGAAATGTTTCTCCATGATCTTAAAAATCTTTTGATCTGAAAGCGTATGCTTAAATGTTTGAAATTAGTTTTGTAGACAAAAATATATTCGTGCCACAATATTCATTTATTTCATTATAAAACTAAAATGTAATAATAAAAAAAAGTTTTTGAAATTGATGACTTGGACCAAATAATAAAGAAAAGTGCCCAACATTGTATAGAAATATATTTTTTACCACTGTGATATGAACACACTTATAGAGGCAAATTAGTTATGCTGTTGTGTTCAATTTACTAATCATGCTTGTCACTTGATTCATGCTGTTGTTAAAATACAAAATGAAAAAAAAAAAGAACAGCACAAAGTTTTGTTTTAAAACCTTTAATGCTGGATGGAGATTGTGACCACATAAGGAGATATAGGGTCTGCTAGCTAGCTCGTCTCCACTGCAGTAATCTTTATTGGTGATGAATATTTTGCCCTGAATCTGTCATGTGCTGTAGGTGGATTTCTGCTTTAGAAGTTGGAAGTGATATGTCTGAAATTCAGATCGATGTTTGGAGGTCTGCAGAGTGCACACTTGGGGTGCATTGGTGTGACCTAGGCATGTCATAAAATATCAATATATCGATTATTTATCATGTTATTTTATCGCTATGTTTTTGAGGAATCGATATATTAGCTGACATTTAAATTAAAAGCTTAATTTGTGTGCTTTCAGTTTACTGTCTGTTTGCCTTCTGTTTAATGTAGTCTGGCATAATAGATTAGGGAGACCACAATAGGGTGATATAGAATTTAATGTACTGAATACCGATGCGGTGCTGGTGGCAGCCAAAAGTTGTGAATCTAGTCACTATGCCTACAAAAGTTAAAGCCTTTTGTACTTTAAAAATAAGCAAAGTGATGTTTATGAATTAGCAGTTTAGTGTATGAAACTGGTGTAACTGCGCAAAATGAACAATTAGAATTTGCTACATTTATTATGCAATTTCTCTGAAAGTAGCCCTGAAGAGGTTTCATTCAAGCTGTCAAATCACAAAACTACATACTTTTTACTCTGAAAATATGTTGTGTAGACTACATTAAACATGTACAGTATATATGTATACACAATATATAATTCAGTGATGATTAGAGTATATACTCTGTCCTTTGAGAATGATTTAGGCAAATTTAAGGAAACCCCCCCCCCCCCCCCCCAGCTAATTACATTTCTTCTGCTTTGAGACTCAGTATATTCATTCCCATCACACCCTTGGAAAACCAAGTATTAATTGTCAACTTCCCATTGGTCTCTTGGGCTGTTTCCACCAGGTTTTGTTTGCTATAGAGCCAAATTTCAGTTTTTCCCGTCGGGAGTGAGAGTGGTAACAGCTGCCAGGATGGCCGCCTGCTGTCGGAGCGAGGCCAGGCATGAGCAGTGGAGGGAGAGAGCACAAAAAAACAAAAAATAACTTACTGGGAAGAATGAACAGAAGGCGTTTGTTTATGAACACTTGGGGTCAAAAGGAGAATGGACACGCTCTTATGTTTAGAATCTCCCACCAGGCTTTTTTATGCCAAAAAATTATTTTTGCTTACTCTGGTATCATGTCAACTAATGCAGCTTCTCTCAATAACTTACTTCAGCATTTGTCCATTGTGGTTTGAATGAATGGTTATTGTTTAGGGTTGGTCTTGTTATTTGCCTTTCCTTGGGAATTTGACCCCTAATTAATCCCCTCCAAATCGCATGTGTGGTCTAAATTTATTGTCTTACAATTAAAATTGCCTTCTAAATGCACAGTTTTCACACAGTCAGCTACAATTTATTAATTGGCCCTTTGATCCTCTAAAAGAAATACCAATCATGGGCGCCTGCAGGATTTCATCTGAGGGTATTGTTACATTCCATAACGTATCTTGTGTTGTAATATGTTGGGTGCAAGGGAGGTCGTAACAGAATTGGGGGCTCGTCCTAACAAGAGATATTTTATCTTGGGAGATCAGGAGAATTGGGATATCGCCTGTGTGAAATATTAGTCCGTTAATAACTCTGTCCGTTTACTATTGCAAACGCCAAAAACGGGTAAGTTATTTACTTTTCTCTGTTTGCCTGCATTTGAATGCTTAAAAGGGGGGAGGAGATCTATATAGTTGTGAAATATGGATTTTGACTTGATTAGTTTATGTTGTCTCGAACATTAGAGGAATTTAATCGGAATTGAATGTAGGAAAGTAGATTTGCTGTTAAAAGCTGAGTTCTTTAATATGTCCGTTTCTAGAACACTGAGAAAGTGAGTCATCAAAGAGGAGTTGTATAAACAGTTGGTGGAGGCAGCTATTTTGCCAGAACAATTAAGTGAGAGGGGTGACGAAATGGTGCCAGTCTCTGATGATACGAGTTCAGCTGGTACTGTTAAAGAGGTATCTTATTCGGATCCTAAAGTCATGATTCAATTAAAAGAACTTGATCTTGCCTTAAAAAAACAAGAATATAAGACTTAATTGTTGTGGATCAGAGCTCTCGAAATTGAATCGGATCGTGATATAAAACTTTGTAAACTTGAACTTGAGGTTAAATCATTACGCAGCCGGCCCAGCCCTTTACCTCGTTCTAGGCCTCCATCGTCTTATATGGACACCTTGCGTTCTGTTTTTGATGTGGGTAAGTATGTAAAATTGGTACCGCAGTTTCGTGAAGCTGAGGTTGATTAATATTTTACTGCATTTGAGCGTGTGGCCGTAAAATTTAATTGGCCAAAAGACATTGCTTCTCCAATGTAATTTGGTTGGCATAGCTCAAGAGGTTTGTTCTGCATTGCCTGTTGAACAAGCTCTTGATTATGACATTGTGAAGGCGGCCGTATTAAGAGCTTATGAGTTAGTACCAGAAGCCTATCGTCAGAGATTAAGGGAACATTCAAAAGCAGCCAAACAAACATTTGTAGAATTGACAAACGAAAAAAAAGTTATCTTTGATAAGTGGTGCTCCGCTAGTAAGATTGAGACTTTTGATCAGCTTCAAGAACTTGTCTTATTGGAGGACTTTAAAAATTGCTTGGTAGAGAATATCGTGATTCATCTAAATGAGCAAAAAGTAGCTACACTTGCAGAGGCAGCCGTGATTGCGGACGAATTTGTTCTTACAAAACTTCATCTTCAGTATCGAATAAATTGTCTAAAGAAACGGGTAGGGTATTTCGATTTTCGAAGTCTGATGTCTCTCGTAATTCTGCCGCAAAACGTGCTGAGGAACAACGGGCTTTGCATTTACTGTTTAGATCCGACTCATTTGATCTCTGAGTGCAAAGCTTGGAATCAGAAATCTTCACGGGTAAAACCCAAAAATGTGGCATTTGCCCATTCGGTGGCGTTATCAGACCGAGCTGGTTTGCATTCAGAAATGGAAGTATACAAACCTTTTCTTATCAATGGTTTTGTTTCTCTTCCTGGATGTGATGGGAAAAAAAACAGTCCTTATGCTTCGAGACATCGGTGCAGCTCAATCGTTTATTCTTGAGAATGTGTTGTCCTTCTCGGATCAAACTTACTCTGGTACTGATGTACTGATTCGTGGTATGGAGTTAGGCTGCATTAATGTGCCGCTACATAAGGTTCACTTGTCTTGTTCGTGAACAGTTGCCAGTAGAGGGTGTAAGTCTCATTCTTGGCAACGACCTAGCAAGTGGCAAAGTTTTTCCTTTCCCGGTTGTGACGATAAATCCAGTCCGTTTTAGCCATGAAATTTCCTTCTGTTTTGTTCCTTCCTGCATGAGTTGTGACTCGCGCACAGGCAAGGAAATATCTATCTAATTTGCTTTAAAACTCATCTGATTCAGTGGAGTGTAAACTTTTAGTTGAACCTGAGAAGTTTTTGGGAGAGACCAAGGATTTTTCTAATCTAAAAGACATTCCTTTTTGTATAGGGAAACAACAGTTAACTGCTGCCCAGAGGTCTGATCCATCTCTGAGTAGTTGCATAGAAGCTGCTGTCGATTTGAGTACCATTCCAACAACTGTTGTGTCTTATTTTTTGGATGGTGACGTGTTGATGCGTAGATGGAAACCTTCATTGTCAAGTGAGGCTGATTGGAATGCGACATATCAAATTGTTCTCCCTACTATTTACCTATAGCAAATTTTGAAACTTGCACATGAGCACTACCTTTCTGGACATCTTGGTATAACCAAGACATACCAACGGATTGCTAAGCACTTTTTTTGGCCTGGATAAAAATCCAGTGTATCTCAGTTCTGCCGCTCGTGTCACGTTTGTCAGGTAGCCGGAAAACCTAACCAGGTAATTCCTTCAGCGCCTTTGCAAACTATTCCTGTTATTAGCTAACCTTTTGATAGCGTTAGCAATTAACGTCTGATAATTGACTGTGTTGGACCATTTCCTAGGTCTAAATCTGGACACCAGTACATATTAACAATTATGTGTGTGGCTACTCGTTATGCTGATGCGATTCCATTGCAATCGGTAAAAGCAAAGGTAGTAGTGAAGGAATTAGTGAAGTTCTGCTAAATTTTTGGCCTGCCTAGGATTATTCAGACTGACCAGGGAACTAATTTTACCTCCCAAATGTTCAAGCAGGTAGTAAAAGAGTTGGTTGTTAGTCATCGCTTGTCTTCGGCATATCATCCAGAGTCCCAAGGAGCTCTTGAGCATTTTCATCAAATTCTAAAAACGATGCTCCGAACATATTGTGTGGAAACCGAGAAAGATTGGGTAGATTGGGCAGATTGGGCTAAATTTTCATGTGGACGCTTGCAGAACTCTGTCATACTATCTGATTTAGATTCTTACCTATCTTATCTTCCTGAGCATCAACGCAGTGAAGTGGATACCCTGATCAGAGAACATCCTACTTTATTTTCTGATTTTCCAAACCAGGTGAATGTTCTTGTTCATCATATTGATGTTGGTGAGAATATGCAAATCAAACAGTTTCCGTATATAGTGAATCCTGCTAAGCGTGAAGTTATGAGGGCTGAAGTTGTGTATTTACTCCAAATGATTTTGCAATACCTAGTGAAAGTCCTTGGAGTTCGCAGTGTTTATTAGTCCCTAAACCAGATTCAACCTTTTGCTTTTGTACGGACTATCGCAAAGTGAATGGTATTACAAGCCAGACTCTTTCCCGTTGCCCCACTTAGAAAGATTGTGTGGACCGAGTCGGTTCTGCTAAATATGTAACTAAGCTCGACCTTTTAAAAGGCTACTGGCAAGTTCCTTTAACACCGAGAGCTTCAGAGATTTCTGCTTTTGTCACCCCTTATAACTTCTTGCAGTAATAATTTCACACCTTTGGGATGAGAAACGCACCTGCTACGTTCCAGAGGTTGATGCATAAGGTACTCGCTAACCTTCCAAACTGTGCAGCATACCTGGATGATATAATTATATATTCCAGTGATTGGCAAGATCATCTGAATTCTCTCAAGTGTGTTTTTCAACGCTTGGCCAAAGTGTCACTTACCCTGAATTTAACCAAATGAGAATTTGCAAAGGCGGTTGTACCCTATCTTGTAAAAAAGGTTGGTCAAGGACAGGTGCGACCAGTTGAAGCAAACATTTCTGCCATGTTAGTGTTCCCCACTCCCTCTAACAAACTCCAGTTACGCCGGTTCCTGGGAATGACAGGTTACTACAGAGGGTTTTGTAGAAATTTTGCTTGTGTTGTGTCTCCTCTGACTGACCTGCTTAGTGCTTCCAAGAGTTTTGTTTGGACTCCAGAGTGTGAACATGCATTTGTAGCTGCAAAAGACATTCTTTGTAATGCCCCAGTTCTCTCTGCACCAAATTTTGATCTACCTTTTAAGTTACAGGTAGATGCGAGTGCTACGGTGGCAAGAGCGGTGTTGATGCAGGAGGATTCTAGAGGTGTGGAACATCCTGTATCCTACTACTCGAAAAAAATTTCAAAGTGTCACCTTCACTGCAGTACCATCGAGGAGGAGGCTTTAGCTTTAATGCTAGCTCTACAACACTTTGAGGTTTACGTGGGTGGTAGCAGTACTCCTGTAATTGTGTACACTGACCACATCTTATATTTTTGTCCAGCGTGTATAACACCAACCAATGGTTAATGCGCTGGTCATTAATAGTTCAATAGTACAATCTATATATTCGGCATCAAAAGGGCTCTGAAAATGTGGTGGCAGATGCCCTATCTCGAGTGTATATTTTTGGGGGATAAAGATTTGATTACAAGTCAGTGGATTTGTAAACCTAAGTGTGGGGGTTTTACGTTCCAGAACGTATCTTGTGTTGTAATATGTTGGGTGCGTAAATGTTTGTCTGTCTCTCTTTTCTGCTCCTGTCCTGTAGGATGAGTATTGGCACCTGTTCCGTATCAACCTGATTGACTCCTGATTGGCACCTGTGGCTGTGTGTTTTGGAATAAAAGCTCTCCAGTTTGGAGTTACGATCAGAGAAATTACACGACAATCTCTCTCTTGCTGAGTCCCTTTTTTCTTTCCTCTCCTAGATGCTTGTTGTTTTGTTCCTTGTGTTACATGCCGTGTAAGGTATTGTACTTTGGTATAAATGGGTTGTAAAGAGAGCAGTGTTAACCTGAGTGCAGGCAGACATTCACCGTTACCCCTGAGTGCAGGGCTTGTTGATAAATCTTGTTTTAATCTTTTCTGAGCTATTTTAAGAAGCTGTAGGGAGGTGGGCACCAGTTATTTTGCATATCTTTTTATTATTTAGAGAGGGAGTTAGGATCAGTATTGTCTTTTTATTTGCATCTTAGTTTTGTATATAGATTAGTTAGTCGAACTAACACAGGTAGACTCTTGTTTGTTATTTTGTCACTGCCCTCTCCTGAGGTTAATGTATTGCTACCTTGTAAATATTCCTAAGTTTCTGTTTACAAAAAAATCTTAATGATTCTAATAACTTGTGTTCAATGCTGCTGGGATGGGTAAACAGGGGCTCAGCAACTCTAGCAAGTAAATTAAAAATATAATATTTTGTTTCCTTTAATTTTAAACTGTTCCTCTACCCTAGACAGGGAGGTCGTAACAGAATGCACAAAAAAAATGTGCCTTGTACAACTGTGTGTGTGTGTGTGTGTGTGTGTGTGTGTGTGTGTGTGTGTGTGTGTGTGTGGGAGCATGCTCCTTCCCATAGGAGAATGTTTATGTTTTTGCATAAACAACACCAAAGCATTAAATTCTGATGACTTTGAGAGAAGCAATTGTTTTCTTGAGTATGAGTAGCATTCATGTAACTATTGGCTGAAGCATTTCTTCCAGTTCAGAACAAACTTGTTCTCGTGGTAAAAAGAAAAATACACCACAATGAATAGAGCAGAGCGCAGGTGTCTCGAGTCACTTTTCTATCAGTTGAAGAAGTTCTTTTTAACTTGACACAGTGTCTAAAAATGCAGCGCTCCCAAGAGAGATCCTAAAAACAGAGTGAAGCATGACGCAGTTGCCAAAATACATGAATCTAGCGAATGTATACATGGAAAATTATTGAATAACAGCATGAGTAGATGCAAAAACATGTTCAGTTTGAACAGCCCCTTGTTCGCATGACACCACTAGCTGAAGTTACCTCTCAAAAAGACTTTTGTTTCAGTTGATTGTAGGTACATTTTCACTGTATCTAGTGCAGTATTCGTAAATATCCCGATACTGTTTTACTGTGTGAGAAACCGCTCCAAATGATTCAGTGTGAAAGTTCTCTGAACAAATTGTACTGAATCACGAATCGATTCAGACAGTTTTTTAATTCACTGAAAAGAACCGACTCAAAATAATTATTCATTTGCAAATTGGTCATCGTTAATTCTTTTAAACAGCCAACAGAAATACGGGACACATTTCATGATTGATGAAATATTCTGAGAGTAAATATTTCTCAGGAGCTCACTGGTCAGGGTACGCACACTGCATACATCTGATGGTGCCACTTCAATAATAACCAGTATTATTGTTCCTTAGATACCGATCATAGGCTAGATATTTCCTACATCGTACAAGTTATTTCTTTGTATCTATCAAAGCAACACAATGACTATTGTAAGATCAAATATATGACAGGATCTAAAGATAAGCATGCAAATAGAGCCATCACAGATCAAACTCTGATGGAACTCTCTTATAATCTGAATTTATTATTTATTTTTTCTGTCTATCACCATATATGTGCTCTCAATCCACAAGATTAGACATTGTGTACTTAAAGGGTCATGAACAGATATTAGATATTAACAGATATATATGCATTGCAGCTTATGAAAAACAATTATATTAGACATTATTTTTAACCTTTTCAGCTCTGAGGCATTTTTGGGCTGCCGGCTGCAATTTTTCACACTCAAATTCTTCTATCAATTCCCAGCACAAAATGCAATGTGAAATGTAGGTGGCACTATAACACATTTTAACCTTCACAGATGTGCTTGTCCATAGACATTAATTCTAATTTTCAGTTCATGCACCACCCCCATTGTTTAATGGAATATCTCAGCCTCTGAGTGGACTAGAAGCTCAATCTAGGTCTCATTAGAAAGCTGATCCTCCCCTTTGCGATTATGCATTTTATCATCAATAGTCGATAACATATATTTCCAATGATTTGTTTAGCATGCTTTTCCTGCTGGACCACATATTTTGTTTTGGACATCTATTATATTTTATTGGATTAATCACACAAGGACGCTCACAGACAAGTAAAATATGGCTATTGTTTCTTGAAACCTGCCTAAGGTAAAAATAGTTTTTAGCTATTTGGGGCTTACAGAAGCAGTGATCGGCACATATGAGACATTTGATATCATATCTCACTTTTTGATTCTTTTGAATATATTTCAAACCGAGTTATTAGGGCAACTAAATAAAACAAATAAAACCTCTCATTCCATTTAAGTGCTATTTGAAAGACTTTTATATTCAGAATAATGTTTCTACCTTATGAACTCTAGGTGGCACTGAATTGGGATGCAAATGATTTCAGGCTTTATTTTGTTATTATATGTAATATAAATTCAGAAATGATGGTTATCTCGGAAGAGTTCAGATTCTAAGCTTTCAAAAGATGATTATATATTCAGACTTGAACATTTTTAAGCGTAAAATTTTTTCGCGACATAACGCCCCCCTCCGTAGAGTTGAAGAGCAAAATAATCAGAGAAAGTGGTTAATTCTTAATTTTTATTAACATCAATTTTTGTGAATTTGTCTGATTCTGATGTGATTGGTAAGAGAGAGAGAGAAAAAAACCACTGAAACGTGTATATGTGTTAATTATTTTTTCAGACAATTTTAGTGATGTTATAAATGTGACTATTTACTAAAACCTATTTTCTGTGTCCATTGAATAAAAAAAATAAAATAATGGGAGATAACACCTCCAGTTCCTAGTGGCTATCAGTCCCTAACATTTTCATTCTCTTGATACAATCTCTTTTTTGCTTAAAATATGTTTTCAGCAAAAAATATAATTACTAACATAGCTTGGATTTGGCCCTTTTATTTAAATGTATACATATAATTTTCAGTCTGTGTATTTTCGATTCAATGATGAAGTAGTACCTCATTCTTTTGCAAAACCAAGACAGCAATTTACACTCCACTGGACTCCTATGCATGTTTCTGAAGACTAACACATTCCTACCTGTACTCTAAGTGCCAGGTAGTAGTTTTATCATAATTATCACCATTTTGAAAACTGACACAGATTTAGAATAAATTGTCAGGTAGAGCGCATGCCTTAGACCTTAGAGAAGGATGAATGCAGTTCACTGTGATCAGTGCAGTGTAGTCATATACAACACTGACATCCAGTGGCTTAATTGCAGTCACATGATACAATTCAGTGCATGGGTGCAACTTTGGGTATGGACAGGTAGAACATGTCCCTACCAAAGTTACCAATGTAAGGAGACTAAGGGCTATACGATAATAATATATATTTAATTTTTTGTACAAGCACCTTCAATGTTTTGTTTGAATGTCATTTTTCAGTGTACAAAGCAAAAATGTAGTATATAGTTCATACTAAACTATTCTATAGTCTTTGATTTTAAAAAGTCCCTATCATTGTTTAAACCTAACCTACAGTATGGTATAGTATAGATTAAGGGGGTTTTACAGTACAAAACAAAACAAAAAACGGTAAACACGTGTGATGTGTTTTAATAGTTGTAAAGATTTTAACAAATGTAAAATCATTTGTAATGCACAACCTCTCCTGGCTTATTGCTTTACCTAATAGCATATTGTAAATTAGCAAGATGGTTAGTTTTGTCAATTACATTTTTAGTAGGCCTATTGTTGGAAATATTTTAAGAGTGTTGTCAATTGATTTACTCTACACTGAAAATCAGCCTGACTTAAGTGGAAAACAGCATCACAAAAAGTTATTTTAAGATATTACAGACTGACTGGCGATGTGCTGCTTGTAATCTGTTGTTAATCGGTAGATCAGCTAAATAATTGATGTGGGCATCCCCTCACATCGACTCATGGTCCTCTTAAGGGGAAAGCAGTGTGTGTGTGCGTGTGTGTGTGTGTTGGGGGGGGGGGGGGGGGGTGTTAGAGAGAGGGAGAGAATTATCATTTGTTAGGTGTCGAAGTGCACAAATTTGTTAAATGTACAGAGATGCTATTTCTGACATTTTCAAATGTAGATGCCAGCAAATTATCACAAAGTATAAATGCATCACTAATAGGCACCAATCAATCTGTGAGCAACTGTTTCTGCCTATGGGCATAATCATTTGTGTTTATTCCTAGAATAGAGAACTTAAATCACCCCTACATAAACATCTAGTAAACATACTGTGGCCTCAAAAAGTATTTGAACACTTAAGCCACATGTTTACATGTCACAGCATAGATAATAAAATATTACATTTTATTTTCATTTTAAATAAAGATAGCATAATCGCACTTTTTAAGCAAAACATTTAACTAAAATAAGTTTGTTAGGTTTAACATGATAACAATGAAAATATTTTGTCTAGTTCCCCTGTATCCATATACAGCAACTACCAGGCAGCTACTCCTGACCACAGTGACTTTGGAGGAGTAATAGATTTGGGACCAAAGACTCCCACTGATTCAAAGCCATACTGAGTTATGTGGCCTCAGGAAATTAGGTCAAAGCTGTGCATGAAACATTGTACTCCACAATACATCAGGTTAAAAAATTGTGTTGTTTTCTTTTGCAGCTGTGTTAGAAACAGACAGCATTGTAAATCAGTAAATTAAGTCTCTTTGCCTCTGAAATTTTATTTTTTTTTAATGATTTTTATTTATTCATTTAGATAAACAGGCCCATCTGGATACAAAGAATGTATCTAATTTTCAAGATATATCCAAATAGTGCATTTACAGTGCATCCGGAAAGTAATCACAGTGCTTCACTTTTTCCACATTTTGTTATGGTACAGCCTTATTCCAAAATGGATTAAATTCATTATTTTCCTCAAAATTCTACAAACAATAACCTATAATGACAACGTGAAAGAAGTTTGTTTGAAATCTTTGCAAATTTACTCTCCGGATACACTGTATATGGAACAAGATTTTGTGAAAGATGCAAGATGTTATCCACAAGATTCTCCTGTCCACCCTCACTGACCTGGGCATCACTGGAAATACACTTGGATGGGTTGAGCCATACCTCATTGGCAGATCTTTCAAGGTCTCCTGGAGAGGAGAGGTGTCCAAGTCACACCAGCTGACCAATGGTGTTTCTCAAGGATCAGTGCTTGGACCCCTTCTCTTCTCGATAAACACAACATCACTCGGATCAATCATTGAGGCACATGGCTTTTCTTACCACTGCAATGCATATGACACGCAGCTCTACCTGTCATTCCAGCCTGATGGCCCTACGGTCTCAGCTCATATCTCTGCCTACCTCTCCGACATTTTAGCCTGGAAGAAGAAACGGCACCTTCAGCTCAACCTTGCCAAGACAGAATTCCTCATGATCCCAGCCAACTCATCTGTTGACCACAACCTCAGTATTCATCCATTTTTTTATTTTACTTAGATGTGGGTATTATACCACCCACATCTAATCAAACGACCGGTAATGGAGATCCGCGCTCTACAACATCAGCAAAATCAGAACTTCTTTGTTGGAAATTAGACCTTTCCTTGTCCAAGCTCCAGTAATTTCAAGACTGGACTACTGTAATGCTTTGTCGGCTGGCCTCCCAGCTAACACAGTTAAGCCACTGCAGATGGTCTAGAGTGCAGCAGTGCGTATGGTCTTTGATCAGCCAAAAAGAGGTCATGTCACTCCACTCTTGATTTCACTACACTGGCAAACTGTTGCTGCCCACATCAAATTCAGAGCTTTGACTCTGGCCTTCAGGACAGCCAATGGAACTGCACCCTCTTACTTCAATTCAATTCTACGGGTCTATACTCCAACTCACTCTCTGTGGCCTATAAATGAGCGGCACCTGCTGTTCCCATCACAAAGAGGTTCAAAGTCTATTTCACAATCGTTCCCTTTCTCTGTTCCACTGTGGTGGAATGAGCTCCCAACCTTCACACAATCTTCTGATACCATCTCAACAATCAAGAACCAGATGCTTAACCAATCTACCCTATTTGCGCTTACTATTGAACTTAACTTGCACTTACTGTACATAAAAAAATTTAAATAATCCTTCTCTTTCTTCTGAGCTAGCACCTATACTACTCCAGCTACATTGAGATCTTGGCAGTACAAAACTGTAGATGTTGTTGAACTTAGTATGACAAATTACTTTTTACATTACATATTACAATTTACATTTATATATCATTGTTTTTCATATTACAATAATACTTTTTATGGTAGATTAGAGTAATGGGAATTTTGAGGGGAAATGAGCTTCATTTTCATTACAGATATTAATAGCCCTAAAAATAGGCCTCATTTTCTTTTAGCAAATTGCAATTTCTTAATTCTTTCTTTTGATTTTGCAGTGAAATATAAGATTCACCATGTACATTTTAAATGCCTATATAATGCATTTAATATACATCCTTAATTTACAGTAACTCATATCGGAATATTTTTTTCACCATATAAATCATGTAAACCACATTGTAATTTTGAAAATATTTGAAGCTATGGGCATATCAAGATGGCAAGCATCACTTTTATATCAGTGATCAATCAACAGTATCTAAAAAAAAATAGATAGAAACAGCAACTTTGATGTTATATTGTGGCAACCGAATACAAGAACCACAAAATCTGTGGTCTCGGTTGACTGACTTGTGTAGTGACCCACATCCTGTTTGAGAATCCGTAGCCTGCATTCCATACTAACTCTTCCACATTCCAAGAAATTTACTAAGTGCTGTCCTACTCCTATACACTAATTTTCAGCATCCATTCTAAATATTAATGAAGGAAACTAGCTTTATCCTGTATCAACAAAAAGATCATAATGTGATTTTGAATTCATATTTTCAAATTGCTTTTATGACAGACACCGTACCTTCAAACATCTTGATTTCAGTCTAGTCTGTCTTTAAATGTAATCGCATATACATGGTTGTGTACTATTTTTCTAGATCAGTTTTTTTTTTTTTTACTTTTTGAGATCAATCTTCAGGTTTCTTACTAAAGAGCAATGCACCATTGGTTAGTTTGTATGTTTTCAGTGTAATTAATGAAGTGAAATGTCACGAAAAGGTGCGTATTATCTATTGTCAGAATTGCATCATGATACAACAAACCCTGAGTTCCAGTCTTTTTATTTCTGATGATACAACAACAAACCCATTGTTCCACTCTTTTTATTGCTTTCATTTAATTTGTTTAGTTTGTGCATTTGTTGTTAGTAATCTTTGTGATTAATCAGTCGCATTAGCCCAAAATAGAAAAAGCAGAGTGAGAGTACGCTAATGATGTTGTGATGCTCTAGAGCCTGGATTGTTTTGTCTTACTGGATTTCTCTCTGTAGGCTAATAAATCAATCTATTTTAATGAACCTGCAAATGTGAACCTCCCAGTGTCAGTTCAGGTCATTTTGTTCATAGGCCAAAGCACAACTGTGATGTACTGAAAGTAGCACTATTTTCAAAAATGTACGAAAACAATGAAGATAAATCAATATTGATTGCAAGTCATTATATGGATGATAATTATAATTTAATTACAGTGCAGAATTAAAAAAAAATACAAATAAAAATGGCAAGAATGTGCATCTCCAGTATTTCCACAATAAAATAGTGGCACAAAAATTTTCATGCCTTAGTTTTTATATATTTTTTTTATTATTATTGCTATGGTGTACCTCTGAAATGACTTTCCAACTTTTCTTCTAGATAAGTTTTTTTTTTTTTTTTTTTTTTTTTTTAACCCCTTTTTCTCCCCAATTTGGAATGCCCAATTCCCATTACTTAGTAGGTCCACGTGGTGGCGCGGTTACTCACCTCAATCTCAGTTGCCTCCTCTTCTGAGACAGTCAATCCACGCATCTTATAATGTTGCTCACTGTGCATGACACCGCAGAGACTAACAGCACGTGTACTCTACCCTCCCTAGCAACCGGGTCAATTTGGTTGCATAGGAGACCTGGCTGGAGTCACTCAGCACACCCTGGATTCGAACTCACGACTCCAGGGGTGGTAGTCAGCATCAATACTCGCTGAGCTACCCAGGCCCCCTCTTCTTGTTTATCTGTAAACAATTACTAAATTGCTATTTAGGTATTGTGTTAACTCACATTTGGTGTGGCTCCATTCTAATATGTAACCAATCCAAGCAATCTCTGATGGATAAAAATATTCCAATTTAAATGTAACAACTTTTTCTGCTCTGTAATGACCAGTGTTGAGTAAGTTACTTAAAGGGATAGTTCACCCAAAAATGAAAATTCTCATCATTTACTCACCCTCCTACCAAACATAGATTTTTAGAAACATATCTGTTTTGTAGATCCATACAATGCAAGTGAATGGTGATCACGCCTTTGAAGCTCCAAAAAGGAGATTCAGCATAAACATAATCCATCAAATTCCATTGGTTTAATCAATTTCTTCTGAAGCGATCCAGTTGGTTTTAAGTAAGAACAGACCAAAATATAAAGCCTTTTTCAATGTACACCTTGACATCAGCAGTCTCCTTGGCGATCATGACTTCAAGCTCGATTACACTTGCTATAGTGCCATCTAACACACTGCGCATATGTCAAGTGCTAGGAAGTGTAATCAAGCTTGAAATCATGATCGTGCCTAGAGATTGCAATGACAATATGTAAAGTGAGAAGGGAGTTACATTTTATTCTGTTCTCATCCAAAATCAACTGGATCGCTTCAGAAGACATGGATTGAACCACTGGAGTCGTATGGGTTATGTTTATGCTGACTTAATGTTCTTTTGAAGCTTCAACATTTTGATACCCTTTCACTTGCATTGTATTGACCTATATAGCTGAGATATTCTTCAAAAAATATTTGTTTGTTTTCAGCAGAATAAAGAAAGTCATAAACATCTTAGATGGCATGAGGCTGAGTAAATGGTTCATTTAAACTTTCATTTTTGGTATTACTATCCCTTTAAAAATAGTAATCCAATTACACATTATTTTGCTAAAAGTTTAATAAGATTACTAATTAATTAATTGGAAAAAGTAATCAAATTACTAATTATTTTACTTTTAAGTTACTTTCTAACACATTTTCATGCTCAACAAAATCAAAATATCTCTATATTTCTTCCTTGTTCATTGTTACAAACAAGTCATACATTCAGCACCTCACATTTCTCCTTCACAATAACTCGTTACAGTGCCACAATTTATGTATTCTAGATAAATAATGTATTAGAAAAAAGCATAACTCTGTACTAGAAAATAATTACATTTATTGAAAGTCAGTAACTGTAAACTTATTACAATAATTTAAAATGTAATTATATTACAGGAACTAACTACTTTGTAACTGGATTACTTCCAACAGTGGTAATGACTTTCCTTTTCAGTTGCTGTCAGCAATCCCTCTTGTTTTTAAACCCCTACCTTCAAACCACCTGCCATATAGAGATCAATTCCTAATAGATCAAATAATGTCCCACCCTTAATTTGTACTTATTGAAAATCCTGTTTCAGTCGTAAATACGTCACATTACGGAAGTAAATTGTTTTGTGAACCGTGTGTCACTTTGACATTATTAAAAAAATTATGTGCATGTAAACACGTTCATTATTCTATAGAAGCTGAAATTCAGTCATTGCTCTGATCGGATCTTGTGTGAATTACGCGAATATTCTCAGTATAGTTGGCCCTGTTGATTTGTTAATGTGGGGTGCACAGAGTGATTTAATGGGAGGTAGAGTTGGGTGGGTCTAAATGTTGCTAAATATGGAAGCTGGAGGGGAAACTGTCTGCAATCCAACACTTCATTATAGGGCAGTCTCTTTGTGTGTTTGAAGGATAAGACCGTGGGAACAGAGGACATGGGGGAACAAATGGGGAACATTTTGTCATAACATAAATTCATTACTTTAAATTCAATTAAATTTGTAAAAATGTAAGTTTACATAATTCATTTAAGTAAGGTTTACATGATTATTTTTTGTAGCACTGATGAAACTGGCCAGGGGATTTAAATTTCCCAGCAAGTTTTGCAGGGGATTGGGTGGTGTGAACAAATGTTGAAACTAAGTGTGTTTCAACTAAGAAAGATAAGAACAGGATGAGTTTTGTTCATGTGTACTGTTCTATTTTATCATTTTTTAAATGTAGTGTTTGTTTGGCTGAAGTTTGGAGGGTTACCATTGTGGTCAAGACTGGTTGAGGATGAACTTGATTTGAATGTTGCTTAGCTCTATAAGCAGTTGTTATCAGACTGACAGTGAAACAGTTTAACTGTCCTTACGTTTGCTCACATGGCATATGCTAACAATTAAAAAATAATAATAATTTAACCAATATAAGACAATTAATGAAATGAACCTTAGTAAATTAATAAAATTACATAAGACCAATATAAAAATAAGTTTGATTAACATAATAAAGTTGAGTTAAACCAACTATAGTTAATTGATTTGACCTAATCCAACTAAATTATGTTAGTATAATGAAACTGAATTAATTAGAAGGAACTTAATTACATTGCTTGTAAAAACATTTTAATGAATTTGTTTTTTGAGTGAGATCTTAGATGGAAAAAGAGTAGTATACTTACCACGAGTGCAGCCTTGGGTCCAGTGAGTAAAATGTCCATCATTGGCATGAATGATCACGCAGCACTCCGATTGGTTGCTCTCAGGTGCTGATGCTTTGCAAACCCTAGTGAGAGAGGGGCGGATAAGAGGTTGTGCCCACCAGCAGACAGTCTGATCATAGAGAGTATCTGTCATCATCATCCCCTCATTTTTTCCTCACTCGAAATAAGAGAAAGCACTCAGATAAGTGAAACCCGAACATCTGTGTTGCAGGGGAAGGTTCAACCGCTCTTCTAAGACCACAAGGTAAGAATATACTTTTTCTGGAAGACAGAGTGCAAGACCCTTTTGTCTTATTGTTTGGGTAGAATTAATCTGCTTATTTTTTTAAAGATTAAGTCATAAGATTAAGTCTAAATATAGGAATGGGCTTAAACTAGAATGGGAGTTATTTGCTGAATTCTTGTCAATTTTAAGTTTATACAAAGTGTGTCTGTTGCTAAACTCACTAGTTACTATTGTTCAAAATACTATACAGTCATTTAAACCCTTCAGGCATAGAACCATTTCCATTCCTAAATATTAAAAGTTGTTTGTCTTTAATAGTTCCAAATGGGTCATGCTCTTAAAAATGAATACACACAAGATGTTTTATTAATTTAAAACTCCCAGAATGAGCTCAGATTGTAATTACTCTATTGGGTAAAGACATATAGCGAAGCAACCATGGAAAAATATATGCATCTTATCTTTGAGAACGTCTAGGTTACGGGTGGATGGGGGGAACGAGACGTTGTGTCGAAGAAGCAACACTAGGGGTCTCTCTTGAGCGCCGAATATGCCTCTGATCTATGATAAAAGGCCAATGAGAAGTTGTCAGATAGTATTGCATACCCCACCCCAGACATATGGGTATAAATGCAGGGAAATACATCAAGTTCATTCAGGATTTTACGGAGGAGCCGGAAATGGTCCGGCCACTAAAGTGGCTCGGCTCAGCGATGTGGCTGGGAGGACACAAAGTCTTGTTCCCTCCATCAGGGAATGGAGGTTACATCCGTAACCTAGACGTTCCCCGTCTGTTGCTCACTTCGACGCTGTGTCGAAGAAGCGACACTAGGGGTCCAATTTAAATCACGCCATGCGCTGAGCCGTGTTCTGCTGACACAAGAGCGGGCAGATATTCTACGTGCAAAGGCGACCAGCTGTGTCGCACTGCACGTACCCTTCCCAAATGCCCCAAAAAGTCGTTGGGATCCTTCTGGTTACCCTAGGCAGGGGAACAAGGCGACGCTTGCAACCTGGGAACGGGCCAAGCCTGGCTGGGCCTCTTTTCTCTCTGTTTCTCCGTATAGAGCAAGAACGGCCGGGGCCCTTACATGCATCGAGGGAAGGGGGTCTTACCCAGTTTCCTATTCTTTCAGGGGAAAAGACCCTGCAGAGACCACACCTGCCCTGTAGGTGAGGTAAGAGTGGTGAATACATCACATGGGTTTTAAGGTGACATGTGGAAAGTGGCGCAGTCATAGATCCAGCCTCAGGAGGGGGGAGTTGCTACAACAGGGCGACCGGAGGGCAGCTGGAACTGCCTAAGGGAGACGCGGGTCCACTTCGTTAGGGGACCGTACCGCGGAAAATACACACAGCGGGAGTCCGCGTAAGAGTCCTGCCCTGCGGAGCACTTATTCCAGTGCAGGGTAGACTAAGTATCCGCAGTGGTTGGGTCGGTGAGAACCTTGGGCACGTAGCCCAGTTGCGGTCTTAGGATCACATATGTGTCTGCTGGACCGAACTCCAGGCAAGTGTCGCTAACAGAGAACGCTTGCAGGTCCCCGACCCTCTTGATGGAGGCGAGCGTGATCAGCAGGGCCATCTTTAGTCCAGCTGATTCTAGCGGCTCGAAGGGAGGTCTCTGAAGGCCCGAGAGGACTACTGAGAGGTCCCATGATGGGAAAAGGCTTGGCCGGGAGGGATTCAACCTCCGGGCGCCTCTTAGGAACCTGATGATTAAGTCGTGCTTACCCAAAGACTTGCCGTCTACTGCGTCGTGGTGGGCCGCGATGGCGCAGCCTCTCCTGGAGAAATAAGAGCACTTGACCTAACTGCGCACCTCTGTGGGTCTTCAGCCCGGGAAGAACACAAATTTGCGAACAGGCGCCACTTCAGGGCGTAAAGGTGCCTGGTAGAAGGGGCTCTGGCTTGGCTGATTGTGTCTACGATGGCAGGCGGCAAATGAAATAAATTCAACAAAACATTCTCCTCCTGGCCCTCCACTGGGGGACGGAGTGGTCTTACCAGCTCTGGAGCTAACATCTCGGGCTCTGGGTCGAGCGTCTCGGGAGCGCCTGGGAGCAGTATCCTGTGGGGTGCTCGACGCTGGGGCTGAGAGCTGGGCCCGGGTTGAGGCGGAGCAGGGTTTTTCTTAGCCGCAGGAGGACGCCCTCGGCAAGCAGATGAGGCATGGACGATGGCGGCAGGCTTGCGGCAGGGCAGGATGTGAGATATGGCCTCCATCTGCTTCTTCACCGCGGAGAACTGCTGGGCGAAGTCCTCAACAGTGTCGCCGAAGAGGCCAAACTGGGAGACAGGAGCGTTGAGAAAGTGAACATTGTCGGTCTCCCGCATCTTGACCAAGTTCAGCCACAGATTACCTTCCTGGACCACGAGCATGGCCATCACCTGCCCGAGTGACTGCGCTGTGACCTTCGTGGCTCTCAGGGCGAGGTCGGTCTCTGAGCGCAGTTCCTGCAGCACATCGGGATCAGGGCTACCCCGTGCAGATCTTTGAGCGCCTTGGCTTGGTGGACTTGCAGGAGGGCCATGGCGTGCAGGGTGGCAGACGCATGTCCGGCGGCGCTGTAGGCTTTCGCAGTCAGCAAGGATGTTGTCCTACAGGCCATGGAGGGGAGCACAGGGTGACCCCGCCAGGTGGTAGGGTTTCCAGGGCATAAGCGGAGCACAACAGCCCTATCCACTTGGGGAATCACCGTGTACCTGTGGGCCGCTCTGCCGTAGAGTGTAGTGCGAGTGGATGAGCGAGTGGCTTTGTGACGAGTGGAGAGGGGTGCTCTCCACGATGATGTCAGCGCATCATGAACCTCCGGGAAAAACGGGACGGGGGGCGAGGCTGTGAGCGGTGCCTGGACCCCAGGAAGCAGTCATCCAACCATGATGGCTATGGGGAGGACGGAGGGTTCCAGTCCAAGCGCACGCTGGCAGCTTCCCGGGAAAGCATGTCGGTCATCTGAGCGTCAGCCTCAGCCTGGGCATGCTAGCCCGAAGGCGGAAACCCAGGGGAGTCATCCATGTCAGACGCCGCACTCTCCGATGCAGTGGCGAGCTAATCCACTTCGAGGTCCAGAGGATAAGCAGGCTGGCTGTGAGGTGAGCCGCTATTGCCTCGAGCACGGACGGAAGTGAACGAGCGTGCTGGGGGGCGGGTGGTCCGAGGGGGCGTACCCGGCGGAGCTGCACCCGCTGCCATCCCCAGATTGCCTCCATCGCCAGCCGCATCATTCTCAATCCCGTGGGAAGAAGGAGCAATGCCGGAGGTGGCTGGAGTGGCGTGCTTTCTATTGAAAGCGAGCCGCGATCACAACTTTGCCATGGTCATGCCCTCGCAGTGAGAGCATGAACCATCCACAAATGCTGCCTTGGTGCGATCGCTGCCCAGACACACGAGACAACACCAGTGGCCGTCTGAAGCGGAGAGCACTCTACCGCATCCAGTAACTACACAGGGGCGGAATGGCATCTTTATAAAGACTCGTCCTGAAAAGGATGTTCATGCCGCTGTGTATTGCTCTAATAGAGGAAAAACACTCTTTTAAAATAAATACCACTCTTTTAATGTGCTCAGCACTGTTGAATCGCCCAGGGGCAAACTGCACTGCCGTGCAAGGAAGGAGAAAGCCGCTGTAGTGCGCCATAGATCCAACAGCAGAGAGCGTCAGAGGAACAGGAACGGGTGTGTGATTTGTAGCTCACTGCAGTACAACCATCGGCTCTGAAGAAAATTTCTGAATGAACTCGACGTATATGGGCGGCACGGTGGTGCAGTGGTTAGCACTGTCGCCTCACAGCAAGAAGGTCATAGGTTCAAACCCCGGTTGCCCCGGCCTTTCTGTGTGGAGTTTGCATGTTCTCCCCGTGTCTGCGTGGGTTCTCTCCGGGTGCTCCGGCTTCCTCCCACCATCCAAAGACATGCAGGCTAGGTTAATTGGTGTCTCCAAAAAAATTGCCCTAGGTGTGGATGTGAGTATGAGTGTGTGTCTGTATATGTGTGGCCCTGCGATGGACTGGCGACCTGTCCAGGGTGTACCCCGCCTTTCGCCCAATGTTAGCTGGGATAGGCTCCAGCCCCCCGTGACCCTGTACAGGATAAGCGGTTGAAGATGAATGAACTCGACGTATTTCCCCGCTTTTATACCCGTATGTCCGGGGGCGGGGTATGCAAATACTGTCTGCCAACATCTCATTGGCCTTTTTTTCATAGATCAGAGGCATATTCGGTGCTCAAGAGAGACCCCTAGTGTAGCTTCTTCAACACAACATAGAAGTGAGCAACAGACGGGGAACTTTTGTTTAAAATCTATTGGAAAAACTCTTTTGATTGGTTAATACAGCAGACTCCTCAATGACCTAACAGTCATATTTTATTTAGCCTCTGTCCTCCAAGTTAAAAAGAAAATGTAAATTATTCCTGACTTACTGTACAGAAACGAGTACGTAGAACCTATTGAAGGTGACATGTCTAACAGCAGGTATACTGGATTTTAATAGAATTTGTGTGACCATGTCTACTCCAGTCAAGAGGACTCAATGGAGGGGACACCTGACTCGCTTCCACAAGGATTGTGGCCTTTCCAAGAAAGTGTTTCTCAACTGCTCTCTGGCCAGACACATCATTTCCTGGGCATCCCCCAACAAAAAAGGTAAATCCCTCTTTAAGATAGTGGGAATCATAATTGTTACTGATATGATTCCATCAAATGGACACTTTAACTGACTTTGAAAATTTGAAGCAATCAAATGGTGAATGGAGGACAAGAACCACTCTGATAAGTGTCTGAATTGTATTGGTAGATGTCATGATCAGTTGAGAATCAGCTGATTGCAAAATGACTACCGTGACCTACTTGAGCTAATGTAATGCTTGATATTTATCCATTCTGAAGTTATTGGTATTTGCTATACAAGATTGTGCGATTAACGGAACTGATATTTCACTTGTTTAACATTTCCAAATTTTACTGACATATTTACCAATTGATAACATACATTTTAATTTAATTTCAGCAACTTTGTAAATTAGCATTTATTAAAGCAGAAGTATGTAATTTCTGTGCCACTTGTGTCACCAAACGGAACTGCAAAAATACTCTGTTTTCAAAACATCTTGGTCAAACAAAGAGATAGTCCCGCCCCCAACTCACAGCAATAGTTGAGTCAATGTCATTGTTTATTTAGAAGGGTCACTCAAAACAAACAGAAGAATTATCATAGTGCCACAGAGACCCAGTGTTTTCAGTTTTCAAGTAAATTAACCTATGAATGGTTTACTTACAGCTGTCTCTGCATATTTAGCTTGAATAGGAGAAAGTATTTTAACACAGAAAAAGTTACATATTTTAGATTTCAATTGTTTTATGTAAATACCTGCATTATATCGGCCTTCAGCCACCCTGATCTCTAGATATTGGTGTCAGCATCAGCCACTGCAAAAACCCATACTGTTAGACCACTAAATACTCTAAAAATGTAATTAAGTAAAGTTAAATCAAGGCAACATGATGCAGTAAGAACTCAGTTGTTGAGTTCTCTCAACAACTGTCTTAATAATTGTCCTCAGTAACATTGCTTTGTTTAGTCAATTTGGATTTGTTTGTTCACTAAAAGCTAAAATTTTGTTGAGAGAACAACTAATTTCTTGTTCAGTCAGCTATCAACTCGCAATACAATAACTTTCATTTTGTCACTCTTTCAATCCTATATATAGTTTTATTATTATTTTTATATGAAGTTAATTGCAATCCTTGACTCTGAAGACAGGGTACGATTCCTTGACAAACCTCAATAATGGTGACAATAATAAAAATTAAAAAAAAAGTTAAAAGCTGGTCTCTTCACATTAGCACACAACAATTAACCAACAGTGGCAACATAAAACAACAGTAACAGCATAAATAAAGTAATCAAACAGTAAAAAATAAGCCTATTACACTAACCATTGGGAACTTGCAAATCAGCAACATTGTTCAATATAAAATTGTTTGTTCAGACAACTCTGTTAGGCTAGTTGGGACAGCATTTGGGGAAATATTGTAGGTTTAACATGTGTTCCTTATCTGTCACTCACTCGATGTTGTGTTGATGCAGTGACACTAGGATTCACTCTTGGGAGCCCCAAACATCTCTGATCTTTGAGAAAAGGCCAATGGGAATTGGCGAGTGGAATTTTCATGCCATTCCCCCGAACTTACGGGTATAAAAGGAGTTAGCTCGCAACCACTCATTCAGATTTTTTCTTTGGAGATGAGTGGTGTTGAGCAGCCCCGGGCCTTTTACCTACTGGTACGATGTAATGGTCGGTTAGTGCTGGGGGCAGTTTGGGGACCCCAATGGGAGTGAATCCATGGGGCAATCCCCCACAGACCTCCGATTTCCCCAGCATGCTCGTTTGCCCCGGTCGAGTTCTGGGATGAGACAGGTAGCTCACCTTATGGCAAGTTTAATGTATATTTCAGAACTTGTGAGCAGAATGAGCTCTTGTGAGCAGCAACGGAGAGTGGGTTGGTGCAGATAGATGCTGAGGACTTGACTGGGCTTCCACATTCGGGTATGGCTGCCAAGTCTGAGGCCAACGTGAAGCTTACCGCCATGCTTGTCCGGGCTGCTGTGAGTGTCGGGCTGGAGTGGAACCCTCCACCCTGCCCAGAGCTCTCGAGGCTTGATGATTGGTTCCTGGGTTCGAAGCGCCAGTCACGGCTGCACCCTGCCCCTGTTCCATTCTTCCCAGACGTGCACGAAGAACTCACAAAGTCATCAAGGGCACCTTTTACTGCCCGGACCCGACTTCTGGGTTCTTCCACACTCACTACCCTCGACGGCAGGGTGGCCATGGGGTACACGGAGATTCCTCAGGTGAAGGCGGTCACGGTGCACTTGTGCCCATAAAACAGCGCCACCTGGTGGAATGGCCCAAGACTCCCGTACAAGGCCTGTAGGTCTACGTCGTCTCTGGCGACCAAAGCTTACAGTGCCACTGGACAAGCCACCTCTGCCCTGCATGCCATGGCCCTCCTCCAAGTACGCTAGGTCAAGGCATTGAAAGAGCTGCACGTGGGTAGTCCTGACTGATGCAGGAGCTGCGCTCGGCAACCGATCATGTCCTCTGGGCAACGAAGGTCACTGTGCGGGCACTCAGCCTGCTATGTCCACCTTGGTGGTCTAGTAACACCACCTATGGCTGAATCTGGTCGAGATAAAGGACGGCGAAAAGGTCACGTCCTCAATGCTCCCATCCCCCAGATCGGCCTATTCAACGACACCGTTGATGACATTGCCCAGCAGTTCTCTGCGGTGAAGAAGCAGATGGAGGCCTTCCAACATATCCTGCCCTTGTGCAGTTCACACATCCCATCCAGACCACTCTGTTCGTTGGTGGAGAGCCGGGAGGAGAATCCTTTTTTTTTCCCTTTTGTCTGGTTTTCATCCCACATTTAAAAAAAATAGCAGTTTCCTCACTCCCTGGGTCACACAGCCAGTGTATACGGCTGTCGTTATTGCGGACACCGAACACTCGCGGCCAGGGCGCTACGAACGTGGGTCTCCCAACTTCTTGTGGTTGTGATGAGTCACAAGGATGGTCTCCCTCCTCCCCCGTCACTTACTGGTCCTATGGTGGTTATGCAGAGGGAGCTAAGTGCTTCAAGGTTCCCCTCAGCGCAGCCGTGAGGTCGGGATGCTAGGCTTCTCGACGTGGCATCTCTTGCTCCTCCCGCCTCAAGGCCCCACCTGCAGGTACGTCAGACACAATTTTCCCCTTAGAGCCCCTCGCCTGGAGCTTGAAGTCATGGATGGCACTCACCAACCCATCACGATGACTGGCCAGGGCCAATCGACTCGGCTATGCGATTACTGTTCTCCAGGCATCCGCCAGGGTACAGCAGTGTCTGTTTCACCTCGGTAAAGGGCAAGAATGCTGCTGCCCTGCTTGCAGAGAGATCGCAACCCTTCTGCAGAAGGATGCAGTGGAGCCTGTCCCTCCATCTGAGATGAAGAAAGGGTTCTACAGCGCTTCATCATGCCAAAGAAAACTGTGGGTTGCGGCCAATCTTGGACCTGCGAGTTCTGAACTGGGCCTTGCACAGACTCCCATACAAGATGCTGACGCATAAATGCATTTTAGCATGTGTCCGGCGTCAAGATTAGTTTGCGGCAGTAGTCCTGAAGGACTCGTACTTCCACGTCTGGGTTTTACCTCTGCACAGGCCCTTTCTGTGGTTTACCTTTGAGGGCTGGGCATACCAGTACAAGTTTCTCCCCTTTGAACTGTCCCTGTTGCCTCGCATCTTTACAAGTTCACGGAAGCAGCACTTGCCCCATTAAGGGAAGTGAACATCCTCAATTATCTTAACGATTGGCTGATTCTAGCTCACTCTCAAGACACTCATTGATGCATATGAGACCACTCCAGCACTGGCTTCTGCCTCGAGTCCCGAGATGGGCATTGTGCCACAGCACACATCGTGTGGCCATCATGTCGATCTGCTGCCACTTGTTCAGCCCTTGTACAGACCTTACATGGACTTACGCTCGCATCGGATGCGGCAACTCACCCACAGTCTCCTCCTCTGAGTTCTAAGGTCACTTTGGGCCACTCACATCCCGGGTGAACTCAACCATACAGCGGACATACTGTCGCGGCAGTTGACACTCAGGGGAGAGTGTAGACTCCATCCTCAGGTTGTCCAGCTGATTTGGAGTCGATTCAGCGAAGCACAGGTAGCCCTGTTTGCTTCCCGGGAATCCTCCCACTGCCTGCTCTGACTGAGGTTCTCTGGTGCTGAAGTGAAGACCCCCAGAGATGCACAGTTGGGTCAGTGCTTTCCTTCCTACAGGAGAGGCCATGCTTCTTTCCCTTGTGGGATCTCTCCATGGTCCTCCTTGGCCTGCAGAGAGCCCTGTTTGAGCCCCTAGAATCAGTTGAGCTAAAGGCATTCTCATTGAAGGCTGCCCTCCTGACTGTACTCATGTCCATCAAGACATGAGTACAGTCAGGGGACCTGCAGGCATTCTCTGTCAGTGACACCTGACTGGAGTTCGATCCGGAGTACTCTCACGTTGTCTTTAGATCCTGACCGGGCTCTCGACCGGAAGTGGTGGTGGTGTAGTGGTCTAAAGCACATAACTGGTAATCTGGTAATCAGAAGGTCGCTGGTTCGATCCACCACCATTGTGTCCTTGAGCAAGGCACTTAACTCCAAGTTGCTCCGGCTTTGGATAAAAGCGTCTGCAGAATGCATAAATGTAAATGTAAATATATTTGCCCAGGGGTCACACAACCCCTTTTTGGGATCAAATGGTGAGCATGCAAGCGCTGCTCCGGGAGGAGGCAGACCCAGCCTTATCATTGCTGTGTCCGGTGCGTGCTTTGTGCATCTACTTGAATCATACGCCAAGCTTTAGACGCTCTGAGCAGCTCTTTGTCTGCTTTGGCGGAAAGAGAATGCTGCAACGGGCTGGGCAACACCCAATACTTTCTTGAGATTTTATAATCTCCGGGTTGAGCCGGTTTTGTCCGGTGTGTTGTCAGGTATGGATAGGAAAGTATGCAGGGCAGGAAAAAGAGTAAATGTGTCTCTTCTACAATACGTCACTTCTTGCAAAATATATCATGTCTGGTTTGTTCTTTCTTTCTTTTATATTTGATATAGGGCTCGGCAATATGCAAAACATATTATCACAATATTCTTTTTCATATCATTCGATATCGATATTTATAGATATTTATCACAATATTCAATAACATTTGCACATTTGCAAAAGAAGAGAAAACAAATTCCTAAACAGTCTAAATAGTCTTTACAAAACTGCATTGGGGGCCAAGACACAGCCAATGCAGTGGTGTCTTGAGGGATCTTCTATGAAAATATTGCAATATTTTATTGAGTTTGTCAATTGAGTGCAGTTGGATATGAATGTTCTAAGATAATCTGTTCATTTTGAATCATAATTAAGGTATGTATGTGTATGTGTGTGTGTGTGTGTGTGTGTGTGTGTGTGTGTGTGATTATATATATATATATATATATATATATATAATTTTTTTTTTTTTTTTTGCCAGTAACTTTTTAACCGTATGCCCTAAAATCATGTGGTTAGTGTCTGTGGATTTCTTAGATAATGAGGATTTCAAGGATACCAATGTTTGTTAAATGTTATGCATCATAAATATCATGTACTGAGGATATCTGGTTGTAAAACTTACATGAATTCGAAGTTGATTATGATGCTTAGCTGTGATTGCTCTATGCTTGGTATGTCCCTTTGGTGACTGTCACTGTTGTGGTGTAGAGGACTGTGTAGTGACCTGTTGAATGGAAAATTGGAATTTCAAATCCATCCTGAGGTGATTTGTAATACTTAGTGTGTTTGTGCTTTATTTATTAATGCTGTGCAGTGCTTGGCCCTGTAATTGCTGCTTGCAGCTATATTGCTATTTTTGTTTAGTGTGTGCTTTGCGACATACTATGGTTAATTCTGCTTTGTCTTTAATTGGAACTATTTTGTTAGTGGAGCGATTATAGACGAAATTAGTGGCCAGATTATGTCCAAATTGTAAATTGCTCAATTTTAACTTTTAGCACTCTTGCTCAGTTTCTCATGTGATAGTCTATTGCTTATTTATAGACTTACAGTGTTTAAGACACTGTTATGATTACAGACATACAGTGTGAAATGATCAAATATACAATTTTAACAGTTTCCAGCCATCTCAGTGTTGCTACCTAAAAAAAAAATAAAAAAAAAGGCTATTCTGGCAAAGTCCATGGAAACTGTAATATAACGATCCTAATGAAAGTAAAGCAGATGCTGAGGGAATGCATAAGGGCATCAAAAAGATTCAAAAAGATGCTGTAATTCTCAAGTATCCTTAACCATCCTTAGGGTAATTCAGTATGGCACAACAAGAAACCATACATGTCTGTGTATCCTTAGGAATGTAAAATCACTGATGAGATGTGTGTGTGTGTGTGTGTGTGTGTGTGTGTGTGCTTGTGCTTGAATTTTTATGTTTGTACTGTATTAGCAATGGAAGCCCAGCCAGAGTTTTGTATGTGTGTGTGTGTGTATGTATATTTTTGTCTATTCGTTATTATTTAAGATGCTATTCGCTCTACATACTTCACACTGACTCAGAAAACAGCTGGGCCCTTCACAGGGTCAGGTGTTGCTGTCAGTGTCCAACCCCGGTGAATGGTGAAGCTCAATTAAGTTTTTCTGGCCTGCTCAACACTGGCTTGTCTCAGTGCAGCATAATCTGATTTGACTATATAATTACATCAAAAAGCATAACTTTCAAGATGGATTAAACTGAAACCTAGTAAATAGCAGAAGCCTGAATTACTAAATGTTGTGTATGCCGTTAAACCCATCTTATGGACATTATATATCTAAAATACTGCCCCCTAATATTTTATAATATTTTATAAAACAGAATTAGTAGCAGTAATTTTTATTCATCCCAGTGACTCTTTTTGAATCTTTTGAATCCATTCACCAAAAAGATTAGTTCACTGATTCCTTCAGTGATAATTTCGTCAGATGCCAATAGGTGGTGATAAATGAGCATATTGAATGTTATGAGTAGAGTTGGAAATTAAGTTCCGACCCAGTTAATTTCAATGAATCATTGTAACAAACTGATTCAGCAATTCATTCTGGTTGTTAAATGTGTCGCTTTGTTTGGCTTCTCATGCTTACAAAACAGTGCTGAAGAGTCCTCTGAGGTACCTTTAAAAGCACATGCTACTGCAGATCGGGGCGAGTTCCAATATAAAGTTATCATCCCAATGCCCTACTCAATCCGAAAGGCAGAGCCTTTATTAATTATAATGGGAGCGGTCATGTCACTTAGTATAGATTGAAATTCTATTTGTCTTTCGTAGATTACAGCCATAAAGTAAAACATTCACCTAAAGTCAGTTTACTTTTTGTTTGAATGAATTAACTGTCAAAAGTAAAGTGTTAACGTATGCTATTAGTTTTACTGTGTATTTTTTCTTAATCATGATTGACACATTTACTGTTAATAAAGCATAAACCTGCAAAAACACTGTGCTTGATTACCAGACAATATATAAGACATGTAAACGTCTTAAACCATGATATTTAATTGGGAAAAAACTTGGTCATAAACTCTTTTTTTGTAAGTTTAAGTGCTATCAGAGAGATGAAGTGTGGTTTATCAAGAAATAGCATAATATAAAACATGTAAATAGTGCCTGCATAGTGCTTCTCTTTATATAGAAGAGCTAGAAATTTTTAGATGGCTAGTTTTCTATCAGTTGCAGTGCTCCTCTGACCACTGGAGGGAGCTATATCCATATATTTCATCAACCAAGCCAATGAGCAACTGTGCAAGACTGGTAGACAAATAGAAAAGTTTGTACTAAATAACAGTTCATAAAAGGCGATTAAGTGAAATTATATGCTACATTTGTTTCAACTGTACAAACAGTTATTGAAAATGCATGAGCTGTTATGTTATAGTAAGATGGTGCTTTAATGGAAATTGGAGATAATAAATCAAGTGCATAATTTAATAGTTGCATATTTTGGAATGGCATAATGTGACAGTATGGCTATGGTGCACTGTGCAAAGTGGAAGGAAAATCGTTTTTAGGCTTCAGGAGATCCTTTAAATATTTTTGAATTCCAAAATTTGATTTCAGCCTAAACTGAAAATGCCTTTGTAGTCTGTAGAGTATTTTGAACCTTTTTTTCCAGTAGGTGGCAATAACTTACAACAGAATTCACAGTTTACACCTGCTTAGTATGGATTTTGTAAGGCCTACGTTTTTGTCATTGTGGTGTATTTTCTAATTTGCCAGTGAATAAAGAGAGGTAAGAGGAATAATACAAGGGATGGTACAATGAGTGTCATTCATCATCGAATGTCTGTGATGCCTAGTTGCAGTTCCATTATATCTCCAAGGTTTTTATCATTAACACACCATTATGCAGAAATGCAAATACTTTCCACATTGCAAATTAATTTATTAAAGAGAAGTGGATTCCTTTGTGAGGACAAAAGTTACAAGTCTACCATTAGGTAATGTAAAGTGTACCTTATGGAAGTCTTACATAATAACTTATATAAATGTAACTTACATGTGGCTGTAAGAATGCATATAAGACACATGATGTAAAAGAAAAAGTACAATAATGTAATGCAAATGATCAATAATGTTACAAAATCATTACAAATACTGATGATAATCAATAATAATGATAAACTTGACAATTTTAGTCTTCAGTTGTTTTTTACACGCATTGATAATCAGAAGATTTTCCCAATGATTATCAATATATATATGGGTTTTTCAGATATAAAAAGAGCTTCCAGTTGCACAATAGTCTGTCTTTTCAACCATATTTCTCAACACAACTTTGGTAAAGTGTGAGCAGCAAGGTAAATTAAAAGGGATCTCATGCCGGAAGTGTCTGGCATTCATGCATACACATTACGGGCTCGCTGTCTCTGGAGGATGCTCACAAATCAACATGCATAGTTTTACATTAATTTGACCCAAATCATTATCAAAGGATAAAGATTATTTACTCTAGCCATCAGTTAATGATATGTTTCATATAGCCTACACAATATATGTTCAGTTACAATTATGTCTTTTTGTGGTTTGACAGCTTGAATGAAACCTCTTCAAAAGCACACAGAGATATTGCTGAACGTTCTAATCGTTCAGTCTGCATAGTTAAGCCAGTTTCATACACTATCCTGCAAAAACTCATCAACGTCACTTTGTTAATTCCTGAAGAAGTACCAGAATCTTCGTAGCTTTTGTGTGTATACATCCTGTGCAAGGAGCTCTAAACGAATGGTCCTGTGCAATTGTTATATCACCCATTGTGGTCTCCGAACGCTATAACAGCAGACATTAAATAGAAGCTCAACTGAGTGAGTAGGAGAGCACGCAAATGAGGCTTCTAATTTACATAATGCTAATGTAATATATCGATAAAATAATGTGCCAAACAATAATCAATATATTGTTATTTTATGACATGCCTAATATTTCGTGTTTTACGGACGAAAGAAAGTCAAACAGGTTTGGAGCAACATGGTGAGAATATAAATTATGTGCTTTGCCCTAAGGCACACTGTCAGTGTGCTGTATCACAGTTTGAACATGATACAATCCAGGCACACTTTGATTAATATCACTATTTTTTGCACCAGTTCAGCTTTCTGCCTGATGTGCCCTCATGTGCACTGACTCTCAATGCTCTTCATGTTGATGAAAGGCTTCTGTGAACCGATTAAACTCTGCAGCACAGAATGAATTAATGATGACTGCATGAATATCATTGATATCATTGACAGCAAGTTGTCATTAGACTCCACTGAGTAAGATTAAATTAATCTGTAATATTTCTAGGTAAGGTAATAGTATTCTGCAACACTTAGTATCAAGGTTCATTTTTTAAACTTTTGAGAAACATGGAGAAAATAATAAATCTTACCTGTTGTCAAAAAGGGAAATAACGTGTTATTATATTATCTTACACCTTACAGCAACATCTGTTCATAAGATAACTTCACAGCGAAAACAATCTCTCTATAGTGCACTGTATGAAATATATCTCTTATTCTTTCTCATTGTTTATGTATTAGATAACCTCTTGCTATACCATCAAATATAGGAGCCACTATATTAGCTTTTTCTTTATATCCTTATAAAAAAAAGCTCTTAGAAGAAGAAATTGTCTTTTTGTGAGCTTAAACACAATTGTACAAGTAGGAATTTCGGATCTTTCGTCTCTGTTTTATTAACTTTATCTCACTGTTCATGTGATTTTTTTTGATAGGAAATGGATTAACAACACAAGAACACAAGAAGCTTGTAATACAAGGAGAGTATTTTAAAGATTAAAACATAGTACACATCTTCTATGGGAAAGATTGTGTCATATGAAAAAGTATGATGTACTTGATATTATTTTTTATTTTTAAAGATTTGTTGTGCAATGATTCCTTATATCCGTAGCATTAATCTTGATTTTTGTCAGATTTCTCATTATATATCCCATCATAGTACACACACACAAAAAAAAAAAAAAGGATTTGGGGGCATGCAAGCGCAATCGTAAGTGTATCAGTGCTGGCTCTGTAACTCTTGTGTGAAGTATAATGTAAAGGGAGAATATCACTCTGCCTTTATGGGTGTATTAAAGGGATAGTTCATCCCAAAATGTAAATTCTCTGATAATTTACACACACATCTTATGCCATCTGAGATGTGCATGACTCTCCATCTTCTGCAAAATACTTCTGAAGATTTGTAGAAAAAGATCCAGGCTCAGCAGTTCCTTAGAATGGGAGTGGATGGTGATTTGATATTTGTAGGTCCAAAAAGCACAGATAGTCAGGATAAAAGTAAACCATACTATCTCCAGCGGTGGCATTAATGCCTTTTAAAGCAAATTAATCACTTTGTGTGACAAAAAGAACAATATTTCAGCAATTTTAACTATAAAAATTCATCAGGCGGTGACGAATGGTCAAATTTACTCGTGCTCCCGTGATGTAAGTGTGATGGCACGCGAACTGACGTGTTACAGAGTCGAATGAGTCGAAGGAATGTGCCAATGCGCTTATGTCACTGGAGCACTAGAGTAAATTTGGCCATTCGCTGTCTATCTGTGCTTTTTGGACCTACAAATATCTAATCACCATCCACTCCCATTCCAAGGACCTGCTGAGCCTGGATCTTTTCCTACAAAATCTTCAAAAATGTTTTCCAGAAGAAAGAAGTAATACACATCTCAGATAACATTTCATTTTGTGGTGATTTTATGACACTTTTGGCTCACGTGTTGGCTAAGAGTCAGCGAGACTAGTTGCATCACAAGTGCAATGCCCTATCAGTTGAGCTACATTACAATTTGATCATACTCAAACAAGCTTGTATATATAGTTGATTGTGTAATGGAAACATTCAGATATAGTCCCAAAATGTCCTAAAATAGAATTGTGTGAGGAAAAGGGCAAAAATTAAGTGTGTATGAATTTATAATCTGCCATTTTTTTAGTGATTTATGTGTGAGGAAATAAGAATCATGGTTGTTATAGCATATCAAGTGTTCATTTTACAAGAAAATTGCAATGAAGCACACAAAAACTATTTTTGGAACAATGTAGGTATATTAACGATTCTGAGACCAGGTTACATTTACATTTAACTACATTTATGCATTTAGCAGACACTTTTATCCAAAGCAATTTACAGTGCAATAAATGCATACATTTTATCAATTTTGTGTGTTTCCTCATAATCAAACACAGGATCTTCATTTGGCTAGTGATATGCTGTCTCAGTTGAGCTACAGGAACACAGAAATGTCATGCACATTCATATAAAAAATAATAGGGTGCAGAATCCAAAAAGGAATAATCCAAAGTGGAAAAAATGAAACGTACTCCTGCAAAGCTTTTTTTTAACAGATAAGTAGTAGGGGTCTGCAGCTGAGCCATTGTCTGTTTTTGTATCTGTTCATATGACAAAATTTCTGTATCTGTCTTTGCATTCGGATAGAACCGGAAAGTGCGTCAAAACTAAATGAAATGCCCATTTTTAAATGTTACTCTTACATGTATAGTTTCTGTTAATAAAGTGTGCATTGTATAGGCCTTTTCATAATAATAGCCTAATAATAATAATAATAATAATAATAATAATTGTTATTATTATACAACTATTCTTTTTTTTTTTTTTCTTACCATATGAAGCTGAATTCGTAGGCTACATTAACTGTGGAACATTTTGTGGTTTCTCCTGGCATTTCAGATATTAATATCTGCATAAAACTAAAATTTTCATTTGTCTGTGCATGTATAACAACATTATTCTGAAGGCAGGTGGAATCAAGATAAATGTGAAATGTCAAGCACACATTTTGCAGTGAATTATAAATACAAATTAAAATCAGTGTAGCTTACAAACAGGTAAAAGTCTGGGAATTTTTACGATAAGACACCATTATTCAGTTAAATAATAATAATAATAATAATAATAATAATAATGCTATTTGTATAGCATCTTACCAGAGGAAGCAGAGTTTAAAGAAGAAGAAAAAAAGATGGAGCATGTTTCAGTTTCTTTATTTACATAAGGAGGAATAGTCCTAATAGATTAATCAACTGTGGAGCATTTAAACCATATATATCAGTCATACAAATATTTTTTTCGTTATTCGTTTTAAGTCATTATTCGTGCCTTTCCGAATAAGGTATTCAGCTTCGGGCACACCCTAATAGTAGTGATGTTTTAAACATCCCGCTTTGAAGAATTCTGAAGAAGAGCAGGATGCCTGAAACATCACAACTTATCTATTAAAATCCTGTTCATAGGAGCTTTGCAGGTGTGCATTTCCTTTTTTCTACTTCTGATGTCTACTTTCCCATTATGGAATCCTGACCACTTGAACGTGAGGATGTTGCCACAGACCAGAAATATCACAAACTTGTTTTGATGTAACAGACCGATCATACTCTGATTTCGAAAGAGTAGATTTACTTTTCTTGAGCTAAACTCTGTGTGCACTTACCAAAATTTTAAGCACTGTCCCCAGAGGCCAAAGCTGGAAGTGTTTTTGAAATGAACTCTTTCGCACGTACGATCAAACAGGTGCAATCTGCATTCATGCTGCTATTTACCATCAAAGAGGGACTGAAGCACTTGTCATAATGAACCAGCTGCTCAAATACACTCACCTAAAGGATTATTAGGAACACCTGTTCAATTTCTCATTAATGCAATTATCTAATCAACCAATCACATGGCAGTTGCTTCAATGCATTTAGGGGTGTGGTCCTGGTCAAGACAATCTCCTGAACTCCAAACTGAATGTCAGAATGGGAAAGAAAGGTGATTTAAGCAATTTTGAGTGTGGCATGGTTGTTGGTGCCAGACGGGCCGGTCTGAGTATTTCACAATCTGCTCAGTTACTGGGATTTTCACACACAACCATTTCTAGGGTTTACAAAGAATGGTGTGAAAAGGGAAAAACATCCAGTATGCGGCAGTCCTGTGGGCGAAAATGCCTTGTTGATGCTAGAGGTCAGAGGAGAATGGGCCGACTGATTCAAGCTGATAGAAGAGCAACTTTGACTGAAATAACCGCTCATTACAACCGAGGTATGCAGCAAAGCATTTGTGAAGCCACAACACGCACAACCTTGAGGCAGATGGGCTACAACAGCAGAAGACCCCACCGGGTACCACTCATCTCCACTACAAATAGGAAAAAGAGGCTACAATTTGCAAGAGCTCACCAAAATTGGACAGTTGAAGACTGGAAAAATGTTGCCTGGTCTGATGAGTCTCGATTTCTGTTGAGACATTCAGATGGTAGAGTCAGAATTTGGCGTAAACAGAATGAGAACATGGATCCATCATGCCTTGTTACCACTGTGCAGGCTGGTGGTGGTGGTGGTGTAATGTGTGGGGGATGTTTTCTTGGCACACTTTAGGCCCCTTAGTGCCAATTGGGCATCGTTTAAATGCCACGGCCTACCTGAGCATTGTTTCTGACCATGTCCATCCCTTTATGGCCACCATGTACCCATCCTCTGATGGCTACTTCCAGCAGGATAATGCACCATGTCACAAAGCTCGAATCATTTCAAATTGGTTTCTTGAACATGACAATGAGTTCACTGTACTAAAATGGCCCACACAGTCACCAGATCTCAACCCAATAGAGCATCTTTGGGATGTGGTGGAACGGGAGCTTCGTGCCCTGGATGTGCATCCCACAAATCTCCATCAACTGCAAGATGCTATCCTATCAATATGGGCCAACATTTATAAAGAATGCTTTCAGCACCTTGTTGAATCAATGCCACGTAGAATTAAGGCAGTTCTGAAGGCGAAAGGGGGTCAAACACAGTATTAGTATGGTGTTCCTATTAATCCTTTAGGTGAGTCACAATATCTTTATATTTTTATGTTACAAACATTAAAAAATAACTAAATAAATGTTTAAAGCTGATATGTCGGAGCTTACTGTTTTGTTGCTGTGATGTGGGCATGTTTTCTGACATCAAAAAAGAATGTATAAATTTGTTAGTCCACTTGAGTCTTCCTCCGTACCATCTGCCACTCATTCTCACCACTTCTGGTGCAAGAAGTGGAAGGGCTAGGTTTTTAGAACCTTCTATGCTTGACGAACTCAGAATCCCATGCTGCATTGGATGTAAACAATATGATGATGCACATAGCTGACAATCATGTTTGG